>CATKHK010000138.1:0-72232 GCA_949751835.1 Blepharisma japonicum | reverse complement strand
AAGATAAAGAGAAAATGGTCAAGGCTAAGCATATGCAAATTCTTTCAGCAGCAGTTGATAGCCTGAGTTTAAGTGATGATGAGATTATCAGAGCAATTAAGCAGATAGAAAAAGAAGAAAATGAGCTTCAGGAAGTAGCAGCCGCTATAGTTATCAAGCTCCAGCTATCTATTGAGCAATAATGGAGATTAAAGAAAATAATTTAACTTATAATAAAAATAAATTTTGGTCTTATGCAGAATATATATGCTCAAACGGAAACTAGTCAGGAATCAAGATATAACTTAGCAAGATATGATCTAAAGGTGTACTATTATTGTTAGTGAATAAAATTATTAAGTATTAAGTAAGTACAGAGTATATTGAAGTTGATTATTTTTTGGATAAATCCAATTTATTATTATAGTACAAGTTACTTAGGATCAGTATGATACAGTTCTCTTGCTCCTCTGAAAAATATTTGTTTCCTTTTTAACTATTATATGGGATTCTTGTAGGTCTAACTCAAAACATGCTCAAGATATAATATGCCAGTTAAGTGTTATGTTTTTGTATGAAATTTAAATAAATTAGCCATATAAGCTAAATTCTATTTCCAAAATATTTATTATTATAATAGAAATAATATAGAATTATGTAAATTTGTTAGCATTAAAATATTCATTTGTTTTCTAATCGGTGTCTAAACTTTTAAGATGATGTCCATTATTTGCATAATAAGTAGCGCAATTAGGATTGTTTCTGACTGAATCATTATAATATTTCACTGCTTCTTCATATCTCTTATCATTATAATTTAAGATATCTCCAATCTCATTATATGTATTAATATCACTTGGATCAATTCTAATTGCTTCATTGTAGCATTCCATAGCTTCATCTCTTCTCCCTAATCATAAAGAGTATCCCCTTTATTTCTATAATAAGGAGCATAATTGGGATCGATCCTGATTAATATATTGTAATTTTTCAGTGCTTCTTCATAACACTTTCTCATTTGTAAGATATTTCCTATTCATTATATGCTTCAATTCGTTTGGATCTAACCTAATTGCTTCATTAACGCATTCCATAGCTTCATCTCTTCTCTCTAATTTGTATAAAGCATTCCCTTTATTTTTATAATAAATCGCTCAATTAGGATTAGCTTTGATTGATAAATTGTAATATTTCAGTGCTTCTTCATATCTCTTGTCATTGTAAAAGATAGCTCCTATTCTGTATTATGCTTCAGTCTCATTTGGATCTATTTTAATTGCTTCCTTATAGCTTTCCATAGCTTCATCTCTTCTCCTTAAATCTTTAAGGGCAATTCCTTTATTTGTATGATATATAGCGCAGTTGGGATCGATTCTGATGATTTCATTAAAATATTCCACTGCTTCTTCGTGTCTCTTGTCATTTAGTAAGATATTTCCTATTTCATTATAAGCATCAGCTTCATTCGGATATATTCTAATTGCTTCATTATAGAATTTCATAGCTTCATCTCTCCTCCTAAATCTTTAAGAGTATGCCCTTTATTTGTATGATAAGCAGCACAATTGGGATCGATTTTGATTGCATCGTTGCAATAATTTACCGCTTCTTCATGTCTTTTATAATTGTAAAGAATATTTCCTATTTCATTGTATGCATCAGTTTCATTTGGATTTATATAAATGTCTTCATTATAGCATTTCATGGCCTCACCTTTACTTCCTTAATTTTTAAATATTCAATTCAGATAGGAGAATAAGCATAGAGTCAATACCAGACTTTGTTTTGCAATTTAAATGCTCGACTAAAGCATCTTGAAAGACTAGACAGATGTGAGAATTGCAGGAAGCTGAAATCAAGTAGCGTGTCGTAGCAATGTCCTAAATGCAATGGCAAAGGAACAACTGAAGAAGAGGCTATCCGAATTAAAGTGAATATAATGAGGATAATTGATGGAAACTGCATTATACGAGAAAAATAATTGAAATTCTAATAAGAAGCATAATGGAGGGAGGAGAGAACAATGCTGGGTGGGATATAGACTCACCAATAAAATTTTTCCACGTGGGAATTCTTGCTGAAGGAGCAAGATGTTTCACTAAAGGAAATGGAGATGTGGGGTAATAGCAAGAGGGGTGAAATAGAAGAAATTGAAGTTGGCAAATTTTATGTTAAAGTCCGAAATGCCTGCTAGTAGTGTTGCTGATGTTATTCATAATCTCGGAAAATTGAACAGTTCAAAACAAATTAATTCTTTAGTGATTGTGAATCATTTAATAAGTTTGCATCCAGTTAAGTTGTTGAATTTTTTCTCCTTGAGCTTATCCAGTTACTCTGCATAATAAATGGGTCTCACCTTCGATATAAAATATCATAGCATTCATCGCAAATACTCAAGAAATACTAGATTTAATATATAAGGAAATCTCCTTAATAACAAGCAAGAATTTGCAGGGAAAAAATGTCTAACTCAAAATATACTATAGATATAATATATCAGTTATTTGCTATATTTTTTATATGAAATTAAAAATAAATTATCCATAGAACTATTATTTCGTTACCAAAATGCTATTATTTAATTATAAATATAATAGAATTATTCTGAATTGCTAGTTCTTTCATAAATTCATTTGCTTCTATTTTTTGCATATCCTTTAAAGAGCATCTCATTTACTTTTATTATAAATTGCATAAATTGGATTGATTCTGATTGCATCATTGCAATATTTCGCTGATTCTTCATATTTCTTATCATTTTCTAAATTAATTCCTATTTCATTGTATGAATCAGCTTCATTTGGATCTATTCTGATTAATTTTTATAGCAGTCCATAGCTTCATCTCTTCTGCCTAAGTTTGATAAAGCATGTCCTTTATTTCCATAATAGCGAGCACAATTGGGATCGATTCTGATTGCATTATTATAATATTTCGCTGCTTCTTCATATCTCTTATCATTATAAAAAATTAATCCAATTTCATTGTATGCGTAAGCTTCATTTGGATCTAATCTAATTGCTTTATTATAGCAGTCCATCGCTTCATCTCTTCTTCCTAACAATTTAAGAGCATTTCCTTTATTTCTATAATAAAGAGCACGATTGGGATCGATTCTGATTGCATTATTGTAGCATTTCACTGCTTCTTCATATCTCTTATCATTTTTTAAAATTATTCCTATTTCATTGCATGCATAAGCTTCATTTGGATTGATTTTAATTGCTTCATTACAGCAGTCCATCGCTTCATCTTTTCTCCCTAAATTTTTAAGAGCATTTCCTTTATTTGTATAATAAGTAGGACAATTGAGATTGATTCTGATTGCATCATTGTAATAATTTACTGCTTCTTCATATCTCTTGTCAATGTAAAAGATATTTCTTATTCCATTGCATGCTAAATCCTTATTTGGATTTAATCTAATTGCTTTATTAAAGCAGTCCATCGCTTCATCTTTTTCCCCTAAATCATAAAGAGCATTTCCTTTATTTGTATAATAAGTAGGACAATTGAGATTGATTCTGATTGCATCATTGTAATAATTTACTGCTTCTTCATATCTCTTGTCTTTGTAAAAGATATTTCCTATTCTATTATATGCATTAGCTTCATTTGGAACTAATCTAATTGCTTCATTATATCTTTTTGTTGTAAAAATTATCCATATAAACTCAAGCTACTGTTGCTAGATTGTTATTGTATTATTAAAATAAATTTAGAATTATGATAAATTGCTTGCTCTTTTATATAATTCATTTGCTTCTTGTATTTTACCTATACTTTTAAGAGCTAATCCTTTATTTCTATAATAAAGAGCACAATTGGGATTGATTTTGATTGCATCATTGTAATATTTTGCTGCTTCTTCATATCTCCTTTCATTATAATAGATATTTCCTATTTCATTGTATGCACCATCATCATTTGGATCTAATCTAATTGCTTTATTAAAGCAGTTCATAGCTTCATCTCTTTTCCCTAAATGGGATAGAGCCTTTCCTTTATTTTGATAATAAAGAGCATTATTGAAATCGATTCTGATTGCATCATTGTAATATTTCACTGCTTCGTCATATCTCCTTTCGTTATAATAGATATTTCCTATTTCATTGTATGCACCATCATAATTTGGATCTAATCTAATTGCTTCATTATAGCAGTTCATAGCTTCATCTCTTCTTCCTAAATTTGATAAAGCATTTCCTTTATTTCTATAATAAAGAGCATAATTGGGGTTGATTCTGATTGCATCATTGTAATATTTTACTGCTTCTTCATATCTATTATCATTATAATAAATATTTCCTATATTATTGTATGCATCATTAAGGTTTGGATCTAATCTAATTGCTTTATTATAGCAGTCCATAGCTTCATCTCTTCTCCCTAAATCTGATAAAGCATTTCCCTTATTTCCATAATAAAGAGCACAATTGGGGTCGATTTTGATTGCATCATTGTAATATTTCACTGCTTCTTCATATCTCTTATCATCATAATAGATATTTCCTATTCCATTGTATGCACCATCATGGTTTGGATCCAATCTAATTGCTTCATTATAACAGTCCATAGCTTCATCTCTTCTCCCTAAGTTTGATAGTGCATCTCCTTTATTTCTATAATAAAGATCATGATTGGGGTTAATTCTGATTGCATCATTGTAATATTTCACTGCTTCTTCATATCTCCTTTCATATTTTAAAATATTTCCTATATTATAGTATGTACCATCATGGTTTGGATCTAATCTTATTGCTTCATTATAACAGTCTATAGCTTCATCTCTTCTCCCTAAATCTAATAAAGCAATTCCCTTTTTTCTATAATAAATCGCACAAATGGGGTTGATTCTGATTGCATCATTGTAATATTTTACTGCTTCTTCATATCTCTTTTCATATTTTAAAATATTTCCTATTTCATTGTAAGCACAAGCATGGTTTGGATCTAATCTTATTGCTTCATTATAGCAGTCCATAGCTTCATCTCTTCTCCCTAAATCTGATAAAGCATTCCCCTTATTTATATAATAAAGAGCACAATTGGGATTGATTTTGATTGCATCATTGTAATATTTCAGTGCTTTTTCATATCTCTTATCATCATAATAGATATTTCCTATATTATTGTATGCACCATCATGGTTTGGATCTAATCTAATTGCTTCATTATAGCAGTCCATAGCTTCATCTCTTCTCCCTAAATCTAATAAAGCATTTCCCTTTTTTCTATAATAAATCACACAATTGGGATTGATTCTGATTGCATCATTGTAATATTTTGCTGCTTCTTCATATCTCTTTTCATATTTTAAAATATTTCCTATTTCATTGTAAGCACCATCATGGTTTGGATCTAATCTTATTGCTTCATTATAGCAGTCCATAGCTTCATCTCTTCTCCCTAAAATTGATAAAGTATTTCCCTTATTTCCATAATAAATCGCACAATTGAGATTGATTCTGATTGCATCATTGTAATATTTCACTGCTTCTTCATATCTCCTTTCATTATAATAGATATTTCCTATTTCATTGTATGCACCATCATCATTTGGATCTAATCTAATTGCTTCATTATAGCAGTCCATAGCTTCATCTCTTCTCCCTAAATCTGATAAAGCATTTCCTTTATTTCTATAATAATTTTCATAATTGGGGTCAATTCTGATTGCATCATTGTAATATTTCACTGCTTCTTCATATCTCCTTTCATCTTTTAAAATATTTCCTATTCCATTGTATGCACCATCATGGTTTGGATCTAATCTGATTGCTTTATTATAGCAGTCCATAGCTTCATTTCTTTTCCCTAAATCTGATAAAGTATTTCCCTTATTTCTATAATAAAGAGCATTTTTAGGGTCGATTCTGATTGCAACATTGTAATATTTCACTGCTTCTTCATATCTCCTTTCATTATAATAGATATTTCCTATTCCATTGAATGCGCCATCATCATTTGGATCTAATCTAATTGCTTTATTAAAGCAGTCCATAGCTTCATCTCTTCTCCCTAAATGGGATAGAGCCTTTCCTTTATTTCCATAATAAAGAGCATAATTGAGATCGATTCTGATTGCATCATTGTAATATTTCACTGCTTCTTCATATCTATTATCATTATAATAAATATTTCCTATTCCATTGTATGCACCATCATGGTTTGGATCTAACCTAATTGCTTTATTATAGCAGTCCATAGCTTCATCTCTTCTCCCTAAATCTGATAAAGTATTTCCCTTGTTTCTATAATAAAGAGCATAAATGGGGTTGATTCTGATTGCATCATTGTAATATTTCACTGCTTCTTCATATCTTTTAAAATTTTCAAAGATATTTCCTATTCTATTATAAGTAGCATCTTGATTCAGACCTAACATAGCATACAAGGATGCTGAATTGAAGTTATGGATTCCTTGAGTTGCTTCATAATGCCAAACTAAGTGCTCACTACACATATAAGCTTGCGGAGAAGTGCAATCGCATGAATATTCAGCATATCGATTGCACCCAGACATAGAGCACTTGTTCTCCATTTATCTATAATTTTATATTTTATCAGATGTTCTAAGAAATTTATGGATCATTTTGGAATCCGAAAATTTATTAAAGCCTATCTAAAACCAAAATAGTGTATCTATTTTAGCAGAAGTGTCTATTACTTTGGAGGATTTATAAAAAGTGCTGTTAATCTATCAAATAGATTTGATTTGGATAAAAATCGATGAATAAAATTGAGTCCAATGCCGCACTCAGGTACGCAATGCACTAGTGTTGCATTTAATGAGAATATATTAATTTATGGACTTAAGACAATTATAATTTTGCAATATTCAATTGATCTTGACTTTTTCTCTGCAATTCTTTATAAATTTGCCGTAAGGAAAAGAAAAATCATGATAAGTGCAGAGGAGAGACTGTACTTAATCGAATGCGGTAAAGGTGGATTCATCTATGAAAGCGAAATTGGAGACGAATATGCTTGAAAACAAATAATAAGCTCGATAATTATTAGATGGTGTCCTTGCCAAGTTTATTATTCATATAATAAAGGAAATATATATATATATATTATAATTTGGATCAAACTGAATAGCATTATTAAACATCCCATAGTCCTTCCTTCCCACACAATAATTTCAAAGTAATTCTTATATTTCTGTAATTAACTTCAGAATCTGGTAAATACTTATAGCTTTTTAAAACTCATGGAACCTATTGGATAGCCAAACTGCAAAAATATCCTAATTTTTAACTAAGAATTTACGCATCATTTTTTTATTATTCGCCAACTTTGTCGAGATTATGTACAAACTCAAAGATAATTTTTTTCATATTTCGAAGCTTTATAATGGAACTAATAACTAAAAGCCAAGCCAGCTTGATAAATCTTCAACTTAATTCAACTGCTGAAGATCTTAATCTTTCAGCAAAATCAACTCATTATGAGCTCAATCAAGGTCTTGCAAGCCAAGAACTAAGTATTCAAGAGTTAAATGCAAAAACATACGCAATCTTAAACATATTCCATAATGATTCAGAAATTGAGCAAGATTTCAGAAGAATTTGTCAATTATATGAAAGCCAAAGCTCTTCTTCCAACCCATCACTAAGCGCAGCTTATCAAGAATACGTCAGTGCTTATCATAAGATTGCATCTCTTTATCTTTTTAAGGCATCAGATAATAGAGGTAGTTTATTCATTTATGACACTGAAAATGAAAGAGAAGAAGTAAAATTGATAAAAATTCCCCAAGAATGGCATAATGTTAGAGCATTTGCTACTCAAATTCCAAATGGCGAATTATTCTGTATCGGTGAAAATTTTAAAAATTATTTTCACAGATTTATTGCCTTCATAATTGATAGAAACTATGCAATTCGAGTACTGCCATCTAAAACCAATTATCAGTTCACATCAGCTATCTATTTTGACAAAAGTGTCTATTGTTTTGGATCAGTAAAGAGTCTAAACGATGATATTGTGTTAAGTAGATTCAATTTGGATGAAAATCGATGAATTAACCTAGTTCCAATGCCGTATGATTGAACGAGTTGCCACAGCCTAGCATTTAACAGGAATATATTGATTTCTGGATACAATAAAAATATTTTACATTATTCAATTGATATAAAGTCTTTCTCAAGTATTCCTTATGACTTTTCAAAGCATAAAAAGAAGCACCTGATAAAATCAGAGGAGAGATTGTACTTAATTGAGAACTCTGGATTTATCTATGAAAGCGACATTATGGATGAGTATGCTTGGACGCAAATAACAAATTCAGCAATTACTACCGAAGAGAGATGTTATTGCGATTATAATCAACTTCTCTGTTCTTATAATAAGGGAGGAATTTTTATCTCAACTATTGATAGGAAATGTATCAGAGAATATTACAAGTTTGATTTAAAACAAAAATCTCTCATTCAAAATGGTTACTATGATAAATATGGAGCAATTAGAAGAATAGGATCAAAAATTGAAGCAATAAATTGCAATAACCAAATAGTTGAGCTCAATTTCAAAAACAATGACTCTCTTCATAATCTAGGCAATCAGCTTGGATTAATAGAAATGTGCACAATGAAAATCGAATCTAATCCTTCTGCTACAAATAATTACAATCTAAAAAGTAATGCTCTTTATCAAATGGATAGAATTCTTGAAGTAATAGATTGCGGTAGCGAAGCAATCAAGCTCGACCCTTATTATTCTCTTGCCTATGTTTGAAAAGGGCTTGCTCTGTATAAGTTAGGGAGGAAGCGTGAGGCTATTGAATGCTATAATCAAGCCATAAAGCTTCGCAGCCGTGATGATATTAATAATGATATTGCTACTTATATTCAAATTGGTAAAAAAAACTCTTATGATGATTTGGGTAAAAAACTTGAGACAATTGAATTTTGTAATGAATCAATCATGCTTGATCCTGATAATGCTTTTATTTATATTTACAAAGGTAATATCTTGCTTGAATTTGGCAAAATTCTTGAAGCGATAGAATGCTATGATGAAGCAATCAAGCTTGATCCTCAAGATATTAGTGCTTATGAGAATAAAGGGTTTGCTCTATATAAGTTAGGTAGAAATTTTGAAGCAATAGAATGCTATGACAATATAATCAAACTTGACCCGGAGGATTATTGAGCTTGCTGCGGTAAAGGAGAGGTTCTATTGGATATGGAAAGATTTCCTGAAGCAATAGATTCCTACAAAGCATATATCGAATTTGGCTACTCTTATCTCCTTTCTTACAAAAATCATGAATATTCACCTGATGAATTTTTAAGAATACTTGAAAAAATAGATGCATATAACGAGGCAATCAAACTGGATCCTTGCAACGCTGAAAATTATCTACAAAAAGGATATGGCTTACACGAAATAGGCAAAACTCTCGAAGAAATTGAATGCTATAGCCAAGCAATTAAATTAAATCCTGAGAATGCGATTTTTTACTCTAAAAAAGGAGATGCTCTCCATAAATTAGTCAGAAATCTTGAAGCAATAGATTGCTATAATGAAGTAATCAAACTTGAGCCTAATAATTCTTCTATTTTTAATCAAAAAGGATTAGCTCTACTTGAATTGGATAAAAAGTCTGAAGCAGTAGAGTGTTATGACCAAGTAATCAAGCTCAACCCTCAATTTGCAGATGCTTACTTCAACAAAGGAAACGTCCTAAAGTCTTTGAGCAGATATCTTGAAGCAATTGAGTACTATAGTGAAGCCATTAAATTCAATCCTGAATATGGAGATGCTTACTTCAATAAAGGCTGCGCTTTGATGCACTTAGGGAGAAATCTTGAAGCAGTTGAGTGCTATGATGCAGCTCTCAAAGCAAAGCATGATATGCAAGCTTGTCTTATACATAAAGGATGCGCTTTGCATAAGTTGGGTAAAAACCTTGATGCAATAGAATGCTATGACGAATTAATTGGTGATCTTAAAAATGACTGCAACAATCCTGATATTTACATTTACAAAGGAAATTCTCTTTATGATATAAACAAAAAGCCTGAAGCAATGGAATGTTATAGTAGAGCGATAGAAATAAATTCTAATAGTATTTTGGAATTCTGCTATAGTGCTAAACTGCTTGATTATCTTGGTCAAGAGACAGATGCCCTTCAAAAGTTTAATGAGGCATATCAATTAATGCAAGCAATGCAAAAAAATCCGATAACTTTAATAAAGAGAGACCTCCAAGAAAACTCTTTGAAAAGAAATATTAACATTCAAAATAAAAATTTAAGTCAATATTGCATTGAATTGCTTCAAAAGCTTTATAATTTGCAGAAAAGAGCTGTTGATACCAAAGAAGAGTTTAAGAGTCTTAAAAATGCTTTTCAAACTAATAGAGAGCTCTTCAAAGAAATTGAAGATAAAGAGAAAATGGTCAAGGCTAAGCATATGCAAATTCTTTGAGCAGCAGTTGATAGCCTTAGTTTAATTGATGATGAGATTATCAGGGCAATTGAGCAAATAGAAAAAGAAGAAAATGAGCTCCAGGAAGTAGCAGCCGCTATAGTTGTCAAGCTCCAGCTATCTATTCAGCAATAATGGAGATTAAAGAAAATAATTTAACTTATAATAAAAATAAATTTTGGTCTTATGCAGAATATATATGCTCAAGTTAAGCACTTCGTGCTCAAACGGAAACTAGTCAGGAAATCAAGATATAACCTATATTCACCAATTGAGGAATTATACTGTAAGTATCTTTCAGGAGAAAGCAAAAATGATTGTTTACCCATAAAAAACGTTATATTTGGATACTTATTTATATTGTCACAATTAAAGTTATTTGAGGACCATTTCGGCAGTCATGGTTTCTTTTAAAAATATCGTAAATACAATATAAATCATTATAAGGAGTCAAAATAAAAGGAGTTGTTATATGGATTGTCTTAAAAACGAGCTTCCTAATACTCAAGATACACTACTAGTCGGCATAAGAAGCATAACTACTTTATTAGCTTCATTGTTGTATTTAAGATATGCTGAACTATCAATATACATTATTTCTCTACTCAATTCAAATCATATTCAAGGATAATTTGTAATATTGGTATCACTGCATTCTATTATATTTGAAATGTTATCACAACCATGAGAATTAATAAAATCCTCATATGCATAAATATCAATGTCAAACCATCAACCATCACCTTTATAAGGTTTTAGATCTGCACTTCCAAGAAAAAGCATTGAATCAATACCAGCTTTATTATTATTTATATCGTTCAAATATAAAGCAAAAGAAGGCCAGTCTATAATACCATCATAATACAAAGACTCAATAAAAGATGGATAATTCAGATAATCGAGTCCTAAATTAAAGACTCCATCAATTAATGGTCCAGTGTATGCAAAGTTATCGGTAGCCAGCCAAAAAAATAAATTAGATTCAAAATCACCTGCAAGTTTGAAATTATCTGTGCTTAATATTTAAAAAAGTACCAAAAAAGATTAATAAGCTGAGCACAGCCTGGAGAAAAAGTATCAAGAAGAAATTAATGAGTTAAAACAAAAGTGGAGGAAAAAGAAGTAATTTTAAGCACTCAAGAATCCACTATGAAAGATTATTGAATTTGTGCAATAGAGCTTAATAATAGATTCACAGAACTGAGAAAAAAAAGATTATATAAAATCTAAAAATGCGGAGCACCTGCTTAAAAATCAAATTAATTGTGATAGTGTTGAATAAAGATAAACCATTCAAATAATATATAGAAATTTAGACTTCCAATTTAGCTTTAGAAAGAGAAAATAACAGATTCAAAATTTGAGTAACCAATCTGCCAAAAAGTCAATGTTTTCGCAAATCTGATTTGGAAAATGAAAATTTAGGTCTGAGAAACAACATTAATGATACTTTCAATAAAGAAATAAAAGATTAAAAACAAGAAATAGCTGCTTTAGCTGAAAAAAAGCAGATTGCTATTAATGAAAATAATTATAAAAGAAAAATTGAAAAATTGCAACAACAACAGCAAAATTATTCTAATACCAAACATTGGGACACTTGAAAATAAACTTATCTAAAGTATCTATAGTAATAAAACATTTATTACAAGAGAAAATTTATAGCTTTGAAGAGCCAGTTATCAGAACAAAATGCAGGTTTACGGTCAGAAATAGGTGATATACAGCATTATCAGAAAGTTATTCCAATTTATTCCCTGTCCTTAATTAAAAGGATGTGATTACTAGATAATTATGCAGTAACAATTGCGAAAACTATTATAAGAATTAACTATCCTTAACATTTATATTTCAAAAGCATTAAAAATTACTTTTAACTAACCATTTTATAATTACTTTAATCTAATCAGTCTCTTTGCATTCAAATCAAACTTGAAGTACTCTATAACATGGTATTCATCTATTATCCCAATGTATATTCCTCCTTTGTTATATGAACAATACACTTGATCAGCAAATTTTATATATATGTCTGCTATTCTTTTCCACTTCGTATCACTTCCAATTTCGCTTTCATAGATTGATCCATTATATTCAATTAAATACAGTCTCTCTGCATTTATCAGGATCTTTCCTTTATCTTCTGCAAACGCATAAGGAATTGTTGAGAAAGAGTCAATATCAATTGTGTATAGCCAAAGATTTCTATTTTTATATCCAGAAATCAAAATATCCCCATTAAATATTATACTATTGCATCTAAAATCAGCTTTTGGCAATGGAATTAATTGAATTCATCGATTTTGATCCAAATCAAATCTACTAGATAGAGTTAAATAATTCCCATCATATCCTCCAAAGCAATAGACGCTGTTGTTGAAATAGATACATGATGAGTCAAAGCAATGAGTTCCAGATGGCAGCACTTTGACTCTACCATTCACATCAAATAGCAATGTAATTCCAGAAAGTTGTCAATTACCAAAACAGAATAGCTTGCCATTCGGAAGTTGAGTTATGCAAGTGAAATGGTCTAGTGGTTCTGGAGTCTGCAAGATTTTGACTTCTTTGGTTTCAGTTTCAGTGATATAAATAGTTACTTCAGTTCTCTTATTCTTCTCTCTAAGATTATAAAGAGATGTCTTTTGTTGGTAAGCATTAAGATAATCTTGGTAAGCTTGCACTAGCATTGGATCATAAAAACTAGAATTGTTATGGTACGCTGAGCAAGTTGCTCTGAAATCCATCTCTAATTCTCGATTGTTTGGTCTACTCAAGAACTCAGCTGTTTTATGTCTTAAGACATTAATATTCATAAGATTTAATTGGCTTTCTATTTTTTCGAGTTTACTGTTGATATCACTAGTAATGGATTTTATTTTAGAATTAAGCAGCCTTGCCTCACTCTCATTCTCTATTTTGAATCTTATTAAATTTTGAAGCTCTTTTAAACTCTCACTGTACTCATTTGCTTTTAAAGAAGTCGAATCCTCAATGTTTGCTACCTTAATCCTAGCCGAATTTATAGTTTTATTATTTGCTTCAATACTGCTTTCTTTATTGGAGAGCATAGTATTAAGAAATGTTTGAAATCTCTTATTAACGAAAGATGCAATTGAACTTTCTAAGTTTTTACTGTATATATGAAACAACTTTGCAACATTATACCAATCCTTTTCGGCTGAGATTATCGATTTTACTTTGTTTACAGCTTCTTCAGGCTGTAAAGTCAATAACTCTGAAATTGAGTCTCGGTTTGACTTTAACAATTTTTTAGCTTTGCAAATTTTTAAAACCAGATTTCCTATATTAGCTGAAAATGTATCTAAATTTCTAGAGTATTGTCTTACTTCTTCTCCTAAATTAGCTAGACGCTGATTAAATGAATCTATAATTAACTTCTTTAGCTTCTTATACTTTGAATCTTCTTTCATAAGAAATCTAAGAACAGCTTGCTTTGTCTCTTCATTAGGCTCTACAAAAATAGAGTCAACTGAATGATCCCTGCCAACTATTTTCTTTTTAATATGCCCTTGGATATGCAGCTCACAGAAGAAAGATTCAAGAGAGGTGCATTTGCATGCATACTCAACTTCATTTTTGCAGTCTGGCTCGAAGCACTTCTTTTGATTCATCTACAATTATTATTAAAATAGCTAATTTATATGAAAAAATGTACATTAATCTCGTTTTTTAGACAATCTTAAATACAGAAATATTCAATAAATTATTTGCATTCTCATGATAAAAGATAATTGATTAGGGCTTTACTTGAATTAGCATAAATTGAGTACTCCAGGATTAATAATGGCAAGAATCCCTTTGGAAAATTTAGGCTATCAAAATTCTTATATTGGCTACCTGATGATTTGCTTTATAGTTTTCATAGTAAAAAATCTGCATCAAATTTGTCTTTCCTTAAATAGACATAACCATATATCTGCTCAAATAATTTATATACTGCCATCTTCATATTTACACTTTATCATAAATCATGCTCGTTTAGCGTCTGCTAGAAAGTATAGGCTTGGTTGCAATCGCCTATTTAGACCACTTTAGATGTTTGCAAATTTTATTCAGCAAATAAATGACCTCTCTGAGTTAATCCCAATAATAGAAGTTTAGGCCTTTACAACTCTCCTTTGAACACAGTGAGTTTATATGGGTCCGTCAGACGCCTAGAGGCACCAGTCTTTCCGCCACCTGGAAATTAATTCTCCAAGATTATTACTCTTACCCCGTACATATCTAGATTCTCCCAACATGATGTCGACAATTTTTGCAAGGTCTGTAAGAAGATTTAGGTGAATAGGCTTACAATTTGGGCTGTTTTATTGGAAATTGCTCTCACTGCAAACTCTATCTATTAAGTCTGGATGATATATAAAGAGTTTGAGAGTTATAGAACAGTTATAAATGGATTTCTACGATTATCAGATAGAGGTTCATTCAGATTTTTCATCTCATTAGGAGATGAATGGTGTTAAAATTGATTTTTCAACTGTTTCTTAATTTTCATTTCATCCTTTTCTATTCTTGTTTCTCTGACATAGTCAATATAAATTCATCAGACTGCCTTGTAGTTGAAAAATATAAAAAAAATCTAATAAGAGGCTTTTAAAGGGAAGTCTAAAGTCTTGAAAATAATAAAATGCAACTTATAGAGAATATAAATATATTCCACAATACAAAACTCTGTGCTGAGACCGAGTTTTATCCTTTAAATCAAAAAATTAAAGTACTTGAAAAAGAAAACAACCAAATAGATTAAGAAAATTCTAATCTGAAGGGCAATTTAAAAGAATTAAAACCTGATGTTGAGCAGGCTAAAGAGAAAAATATTAGTCCCTTAGCTGAAAATCAATCTATAAAATAAAAGATTAAAGATCAAGCTAGTGAGCTTGAAGCAAAAGCAATAGAAAATGAGAGATTAATAAAAGAATTTAATTATTAAACAATAAACTAGCAGAAGAATCATCTGAAAGTCAAAACCTTGCAATACAATTTAAACATATTCAAAATGATACAAAGCACGCATTACTAATTCAGAGGATTTTACTAAAAATATGAATCATTGCAATCTCAGTTCAGAAGAAAACATTTTTTAAAAGAGATTATTGAAGATTTAAGCAATGAATTGTTAGCAGAACGTCGAAAACCAAAAAGAGTAGGAAGTAAATTGAAATTATAAAAGAAAAATTATTGGATTTTGAAGAGATTGCATATGGTCACACTATAAATGGCAGTAGAGATAATTTAACCTAGGCTGTTCATAAAATCTTAAAAAGAATCACAAGAGAGGATAATGATATTGAGAAAGATGATATAAAAATAAAGGATTTGTCTAGTAAAAATGATACCATTATGTGACAGCAGTCAATATAAGCAATTTCCCAAAAGGCATAAAGTATTTGATTCTCATGAAATTTTAGAGATCAAAGTGGGAAAGTAATAAGCAAAAACAAACCAATCTCAGCCCCGAAGGAGGAGGAGATTTAAGGCCTTGGGATTGGCAGAGGTGGTTAGTGTTGCAGCTGTAAGTAAAACCGCCAAGAGTATATGATGCAGGATGATTTGATTGCACACCGAATTTTATTTGTCAAAATTTGTAAAGAAAGGTGATGAAGAGATGAAGCGAAGTTCACATTGTTCCTTTATAATTTCATTAGAAGCGTCCTTTAATGTTGGCGATGTGTCAAGGTGTATAAGATTGTCATCATGCAATGCAGCGACAACATTACTGAAGAAGTAAGGATCTCAAGGAAAGAGGTTGACCAGCAGTGCAACACCAAGAATGAAGATGAGAATACAGATAGGGCCTGCCTTAGAAAGAATAGGGATCAATTGCATTATGTACGTAGTCCCAGAAGGAACATAGAAGTTTATTATTAGTAGGCGAACAGAAGTATTTTTTGTAGCACCAGTTTTGTTCTAGCATGAGAGAAATAGCGATACACAATAGAGATATATGAAGCCTTAAGGTAAAACTTTAAAGTCTATATGACCTTAACCAATTCCCTAATAATGTGGACTGAAGCTAGATTTTTTATTACATGAAATGCATAATTTATAGCAAGTATTATAAATTTTCACCAATTTGAACTTCAGCAATCTTAACTAAGAACCAAAATGCATAATCAGAACAGAATTAGGCTTTACTTTTCTTAGAACTATAATTTCGATAGATAATTGTAATAACGATGGCAACTTTTCCAGAAGAATTAACAAATGCTTTTGAAGTAAAGAATCACATCAATGGTGGAGCTTATGGGACTATCTATAGAGTAATAAAGAGAAGTAACTTTTATTCAGGCGATCAAAAAATGTATGCGATGAAGGCTGTGGTCAGAGAAAATGCTGGGTCAAGCTGAAAGGATATTGAAACTGAATTGCAAGTACTTTCATGGGTCAGCCCATATAAGCTTCATTTAGACTCCTTTTTTGTGGATGAAAACACCTTCTTTATGATCATAGATTATTGCAGGGGTGGTGATCTTCTTAAAGCCATCGCTGACAAGATTCACATTCATGAACTCTTTGAAGAAGACGAAATCTGAAAATATTTTATCCAGATCTGCTTTGGGCTCGAGTCTTTGCACTACAACGGATTTATTCATAGAGATCTTCATCCACAAAATATCCTTTTAGATGAAAACAATGACATTAAAATAGCTGATTTTGGCATTTCTCGCTCTTTACCGACAAAAAAAGTTCAGGGAGTTTTAGCTTACCAGTCTCCTAGAACTCATAGTGGAGATACTCAAACTAAAGAAAGTGATGTTTGGGCTGTTGGCTGCATTTTATATTATCTCTGCAACCTTGAGCATCCTTTTGGCGATAATGTGAGTAAAATAAAAAATGAGTCTCATAAACCAATAAGAAGTGAATACTCGAATGATCTGAGATATTTCATAGATTGATGCTTAAAAAAGAAGCGAATGGAAAGGCCAACAATTTTTGATATTTTAACTCATGAGTTTATAGTCAACAAAACTCAAAGTTTAGGCATTACAATTCCACAAACTTCTGCTATGAATGCAGCTATTTGGAAAATTCAACTTAATAAAGAAAGGGAAAGAAATGAGAAGCTTGAAAAAGAGCTATCTGAATATAGAAAAAAGAGCATGGCCCAAAAAAAAGAAATTAGGCCACCTGAAACAGAAATAGCTCCCTTAAGCAGCTTAATAAATTGTAAAAATATGAACACCATAAAATGCTATGATCCAGAGTGCGACCGTGAGGTTGAGCTTTCATGCAACTGCACTTCACCTGATACTTATTCTTGCAAAAAACACCTAATGGAGCACTGTAAATCTAGCAACAAGCCTCATAATTTCATCTCACTTTTTGTAGAGCCTGTTAAAGGCACAAAAGAAGCAATCCTTGCGCTTTTTGCAAAAGAAAAATCGAAAATTGAAGAAATAAAGGCAAGTATAACTGCATCCTTTTCTCAAACTCTTTGCAGTTATGAAAATATCCTTGAACAAGTTTTAAACGAAATCGACTCTGATTCTACAAAAATTGGCAGCTACATTGAAAAGATTTCGCAAGCACAAAAATTATCAAAATTGGAGAGAGATCCTGCTTTAAATTTGCTAACCTTGCAGCCAAGTGAAGCTGTTGAAAAAGCTAAAGTAATTTTTACAACATCATCAAATAAAAATATCAAGTTATTCTACGATAAAGGAATAAAAATTGATGCAATTTTAAAGAGCTTTCATGCAGAAAAGTCCAAAGTCATTTCACATGAAATAGACTTGAAAAACACTCTTCTAGAGGATATGAACTTTGAGAGTGAAGAGGAAAATATCCAGGTATCATTAAAAGAGTATAAAGAAGCTATCAGAATTGATCCAAATGATGAATTTGCATACAAAGGTATAGGAGATATTTTCTATAATGAAAAGAGATATGAAGAAGCAGTAAAATATTTCGACAATGTAATTAGAATCAATCCAAATGATGCAGAATATTATGGAAATAAAGGAGAAGCTCTTAGATTATTAAGTAGAAGAGAAGAAGCTATGGAATGCTTTAAAGAAGCTTTCAGAATTGATCCAAATAGAGATGGACATTACAATAGTGTAGGGCTTATCCTGTTTGATGAGAAGAAATATGAAGAAGCAGTGAAATATTATAATGATGCTATTAGAATCGATCCAGAAATTCCAGATTATCATACAAATAAAGGAGATGCTCTTTGAGGGTTACACAGAAGAGAAGAAGCTATGGAATGCTATAAAGAAGCTATCAGAATTGATTCATATTATGATATGGCATATTTTGGCATAGGAAATATCTTCTCCGATGAAAAGAATTATGAAGAAGCAGTAAAATATTACAACGATGCAATTAAAATCTGTGAATATAACGCAAAATACTATATAAATAAAGGAAATGCTCTTGGATTTTTAAACAAATTAGACGAAGCTATGGAATGCTATAAAGAAGCTATCAAAATTGATCCAGATAGTGCTGATGCATACTCTGGGATAGGAGATATCTTCTATGCTGACATGCACTTTGAATTTGCAGTAAATCATTACAACAATGCAATTAGAATAAACCCAAATAATCCAAAATATTATCTAAACAAAGGACATGCTCTATATGTATTAGAGAAAATAAAGGAAGCAATGAAATGCTATAAAGAAGCTATCAGAATAGATGCAAATAATGCATCTACATACTTTGACATAGGAAATAAATTATATTATAAATTTAGATATGAAGAAGCAATAAAATATTATAACGATGCAATTAGAATCAATGCAAATGATGCAAAGTATTATACAAATAAAGGAAAAGCTCTTATAGAGTTAAACAGAAGAGAAGAAGTTATTGAATGCTATAAAGAAGTCATTAGAATTGATCCAAATAATAGTGATGCATACAATGGTATAGGAGGTATCTTCTATAATGAAAAGAGATATGAAGAAGCAGTAAATTATTACATCGATGCAATTAGAATCAATCCAAACTCTGCACTTTATTGCTATAATAAAGGATTAGCTCTTAGAAAGTTAGGCAGAAGAGAAGAAGCAGTGGAATGCTATAAAGAAGCTATCAGAATTGATCAAAATTATGATGATGCATATAATAACATAGGTAATATCTTATTTCATGAAAAGAGATATGAAGAAGCAGTAAAATATTTTGATGATGCAATTAGAGTCAATCCAAATAGTGTGATGTATTTTACAAATAAAGGAGAAACTCTAGATGAGTTAGGCAGAAGAGAAGAAGCTATGGAATGCTATAAAGAAGCTATCAGAATTGATCCAGATGATGCTGAAACATATAATGACATAGGAGATATCTTCTATAATAAAGAGAGATATGAAGAAGCAGTAAATTATTACAATGATGCAATTAGAATCGATCCAAATGATGCAAAATACTATAAAAATAAGGGAAATGCTTTATATGAGTTAGGTAGAATAGAAGAAGCCATGGATTGCTTTAATCAAGCAAAGAATTTATAAAATTATTAGGCTCTTTTAAGTCTATGTACATACTTTATAAAGCATAAGCCATTACTTTTTCCTTACAAATTTAATTATTTTAAGATAATAAGCATAGGAAGACTGATCTATCATAAAAATAAAGCAAAAGATTAAACCAAAGAATTATGATGTGATAGCACCTACTCATATAAATTGAATCCATAAATATGAACTTTGAAATGCTGATGAAGCTGCTATTGAGTATATAGGATTTGCATTGCAACTCACATACAACTTTACTCAGAAAAGCAAAAAAACGACATTATTATTTATGGGATACTGGAGAAGTAATTTAAAACAGCGAAGGAATTAAAAATTGAGTAAAAATTGTTGAAAATGAATTAATAGATCAAGATATATAGAAGCAGTAAATAAAGTTGCAACGTGCAGGATACAAGATATACAAATTTAAATTAATATTTAAAAACTAAAGAAATTCAAGAATTTTATTCAAAATATCCTATAGAAATTGAAACTATATTAATAAATTAAAATATCATCGTATATCAAATTTCACAAATATGATTTAAGTTATTTTAGGCAGTTTGTATTTATTGCTGGGCATGCTTTTGATTTCTATATTAAAATCGTTATTATTGGTTAAGTTTAATCAAATGGTAAAAAAGCTAATTTCTTAATTTTATGATTAAATAGATTCCATTTTGAGTTTAAATAATATGAATAAAGAAAACCATAATTCAAAAAGTGACTTTAACGAGCAAGCTATTCTTAATTCAAGCTTAAACACACAAATTTATGATAAAATCTTCGTTTCAGACCTTATAAAGCTTGAATATACTAAAGAAATTGATTTCAAGATTGTTTCACTCTATATTAAGTAATCTATATCTAGATATATAAAGCAAAATTGCTTTCAATTTTTAGAAGACATTCCCAAGGAAATTGATGATTTAAGTGCAAATCAGATTTTCGTACTTAAAGAATGAATCTTGATTCATATTGAAATAAGTGAGGGAAATAAAAAGGTAACACTAATTTCAAATGAGAAAACTATAGATGAAGAAAAGGCAAATATTATGAGTCTCTTGGAAAAATTCAACAGTGTAAAATTCAAAGAAATTCCTCTAGAAGATTCCCCAGAATTTGCTTGCAACTTCGTCACAACGGCAAGAAACTATTTAAAAGATCCCAAGTCAGCCATTGATCAGCTGATAATTAAGAAAAATCCTCAAATAATAATTGAAGAGCTTATTAATTTTGTCTACAGCTTATCCAAGATTCCTGCCAAAAGGCTACTATTTCTAATTCAAGAAGCTAGAGAGCTTGCTTTCCACTTAAAAGACTCTGAATTAGATCATTCAAATTTATCATTTTCCCCAAGTGCCGATGAAAACATTATCCCTGCTTTTGCAAGAAGAGAGAAATCCTCTCTAAAATCATTACAATTTCCTATAAAAGAAATCACCAATACAATAAACAGCAAATCCAAAGAAATAAAATATTTTCATGAAATCAAAAATAAGCCCTTTATCCCTCAATTAAACACAGATTTAATAAACGAAGAAGCAAGTATCGCCACGACAAACCGGGAAAGTATTCAGATATCATCAATGACTTCTAGAACCCAAAGAAGCAACAGCTACGACTTCAAAAGTGACGAAATCGATGAGCTCAGAATTGATCCTTTTGAACTTGAATATTCAGCTTCTGAAGAACAAAGCAATTCACCGTTTAGACTAAGTGGGACTATTACTACTAATTTTTCTGGCCTTGAAACTCTGTCAAAGCCACATCAAACTCCAGGGTCTGTAAGCATGGGATCAGTCCCTGAATTTGTAAGAGATTCTTATTTGGAGTATAGCGAGTCACAGCATGATAACTTAAATGACAGCCCAGCATCAAACCATTTTGATAACTGCAAAACCAAATTAAATGACAGCTTAACTAGATTAAATTCTCCAAGAGAAGGGGCTTATACGATCCAAGACGTTAAAAAACATTTTAATTTGACTGATATAAAAATGTCCCTTGAAACTCATGATAATACATTTTATAAATCAGAAATCACTGAACTGGGGGATCGAGGGTTTGTATATATGAATCAAGAATTTGAATTTATGAACAGGCCTATTAAGAAAGATCTGCCACAATTAATGGTGGAGAGAAAGGTATCGAGCTGCCAGTGTTCGAGATGCTATATATTTTAGTTAATTTAAATATAAGTTATTTGCAAAAATATACATATTGATGAATTTATTTTAAAGGGAAGTTCATATTCATAATAGCATCTTCATAATTAATTTCTACCCTCAGCTTTGATATAATTGCTTTAAAATTATCAATATTTGGAGGCTCTTTATCTTCTAGTGCCTCAATCGAAGGTTTTTTTAGTTTTTCAATAATGCTTAGCTCTTCATATTTTGATTTTTTATCATCAAGCAGCTTCAGCTCATTATTTACAATTTTTATTTTTTCATTGATTTTTTTCTTAATTTTTTCAATATTTTCTTTTTGCAAAAAATTCCCAAGCTGGTTTATGCATTGAGCTGTATTTTCTTTTATTTTTTTAATCATAATTTTTGCATGTTTTTTCAATTCACCGGTATGAATATCCATAGCAATATTAATTTCGTCTGTATAAGTTTTCATTTCTTTTGCTGTAGTCTGCCATATCCTTTTGACTTTATTTATTTCTTTTTCTTGTGAGTCAATATTTTCCATTCTTTTTTTAGCAACTTCTGTAGCTCTTGAGTCGCTGAGTAAGAAAGAGTCATGGGTTTTGTGATCAAAAATGCACGCTCCACATAGCAAAATATCATCATCTTTGCAGTAGGCTATTATCTCTGAATTGTGCGTGCTACACAATTCTTTATGCTCTTTATGCTCAGACACATCAAGTAATGCATAATTAACAGGCAAGCTATAAACTTCTTTAAAATTCATTGAACGGCAGACTGGGCACTTGATGACTGATCTCTCTTCTGCAATTTTTTCAAGACAAACCTTACAAGCTGTATGCCCACAAGCTGGAAGAACTAATGGGAAATGTGATATTACATTATACTCATTAAAGCATACAGGGCAGCCTATAAATTGACGATTATGCTTTGACTGAGGTCTGAGAGGGTACACACAAGGATATGAAGGAAGTTTTGAGTGCTTCATAAAAGTGTACCCAAATTGAGGGGTATCCGCTCTTGAATCAAAAGGAAATGGAAACGAATATCCAAGGTTTTCATATTCTGAGACAGAATATGAGTCTGAAGAGCTTGAAATGTGAATATCTTCGTCTGAGTCGAAAATTTCATTTGGGTTTGCTTGGGATATAGAATTTCGCAGTGAAGCTCATCTTGAGTTGATATCAATATTTTCAGTCCGATCAACGATTTCATTGTAGACGTCGCAGGAGTTCAGGTGGATGTGCAAATGAATAGAGCCGAGTTCTTCGCTGCAGTAAGGGCAGCACCCTTCTCTGAAGAGCTCTTGTTCGTGCTCTTCTTGGTCACTTTGGATTGTGTCCATTTTAAATAAGATTAATGATTGAAATGGGAATATGTATTTTCTTTAAAAATACAAAGAATGTGCTAAACGTTAAAGATGTTATGGAAAAGGTTAAATTTTTATGTAAAAAGACTTGATTGATATATAGATATATTATAGAAAAATTCTTTTGTGGTACTGCTAGCTGCTCTCTATATCTTATAATATAACGTTTTTATTATTTAATAAAATTAACCTAATTTTATGAAGAAAATTTTGGAATAGTCTAATCATAAGTAATATCAATTATACTTTTTAAATCTCACGATTTAATCTAATCAAAATTTAATCAGCAAATTTTTCATTTAATTAGATTTAGTATCTGATCTGATATAATAGAGAGAATAAATCATATTAAATTTTTAAATAATTCATGTGGTTACAAAATTTTTATTTATAATAATATTTCAAAATTAAGAGCACTAAGGCTCCTCTGATGTGTTTGTTCTTGATAGAGATTGCTTATTTTTGTTTAGTCTCGCGTTAAATATCTGCTGATTTAGCACAATTGTTTTGAGCATTTCTTCTTTTGTATTGCCCCTCAAGCCATAGCGTAGTCTTCTTAAGTCATCTTGATGTCTGCTTTTCCTAGAGGAATGACTTAAATTTAATGCACGCCTTAAGTTCTCACAATTGACTGTGGTCGTTGATGCTTCTTTTCTTTCAATGCAGTTTCCCATATTTATCTTTGTATTTTGAATTTTACAATAAAGATGAGCAATATTTATTTCATATCGTTAAGGTAAAAAATTAATTTTTTCTATAGTTTTTAAATAGACCATAATAAAATATTATAAAATAAAATTCACATTAATAGCTATTATTTGATAAGAAGGCTTAATTAAAACATTATTTTAATCCTACCTTTAAAAATCTAAATCGTTTAATATATCCAATAATTTATTCATCAGCAGACGATATTCCATATATAAGTCGCCTCTCATGATAAGCTGGCTTATCTATCATTTTGCACAATTTCTTCAGACTCTTAACAGATTTTGGCTCTTCGCCTACCGGTAAATTATATTCCAAATTCGTCATTAATTTCTCCCCTGTGTCCATATTTTCAAATTTTCTTTTGACCTCTTTCACAACATTCAAATGTTTTTGAAGCCCTCCAACAATATTATTCATTGACTCTCTCAGTTCTACACTTACAAACTGCTGGAACTCTGCCATTTTTCTCCTGAATTCTTCAGCATTTTTTTGAATCATTTCTATCAGTTCTTTTTCAGCAATCTCAATAGAATTGCTCATCAAAGCTTCGTCTATATGATGAACATATTGGTTAATCATTTCATAAGCACTTGTCCAGATATTGATCTGCTCTTCCAATTTTGCCTCTATTTTGCTGATTTGGTCCATTTTTTGGGATATCAGGTTTGAAACCTGCTCAGACTGCAAATCCATACATGAGTGCTCCTTGTGCTCAAATAGGCATTTTCCGCACAAGAGTTTTATGTGTTCTTGACAATAGCCAATTATATACAGGCCATGCTCAGGGCAACGCTCTTTTTCTTGGATTAGTGCTCAGTTTATGGGCAGAAATTCCATAAAAGAGTTGAATTCTTTTCTATCATATGGGCATTGGCTCATACCAATAGTCACTTTGAACTTGCCCATACAAACTCGGCAGAATGTGTGGCCGCACGGCAGACAAAGAGGCATTTTTTCAA
Organism: Blepharisma japonicum; assembly: GCA_949751835.1. NCBI lineage: Eukaryota > Ciliophora > Heterotrichea > Heterotrichida > Blepharismidae > Blepharisma > Blepharisma japonicum. The sequence goes on along the minus strand of CATKHK010000138.1, from coordinate 47,130 downwards.
CAGAATCGTATGTATCAAGACAAATCGGGCATTTTTGGTAGGAGCCTGATGCGTGGGGACCATCAAGGTGCTGTCATGAAGAGTGCTCTAGCTTATCAATCAGCGCTTTTCCATTTTGAATATCCCCAGCGATTGTGTGGTAAGTTGAATCAATCAAATCACGTTCTGCGATATTTTTAGAGCCTGCTAAGACGGATTTTGATTTTTTTGGAATCGTTTTGGATCGATAGCGGGGGTTTGAGTCCGAGTCGCTATCGCGGAAGCTGTTTTTTCATCTGATCTTGACCATTACTGAATTTTAATTATATTGGCCATTTGAGATCGTAAACCAAATAATGGCTTCAGTCAATTAACATAAACAATGGCTAAATGATAAAAGAAAATTATTTTTTATGTTGGAAATCTCAATAGGAAACTTTTAATTTTACCAATATTTGAGTAAATTTTAAAAATACAAGACTTGCGGTTACTTATCCATTTGTTATCTATTTAAGTAGTTATCTTACCCAGTAATTACGTGCTAAATATGTCTGGAATTTAAACATGACGAAAACAAATTGATCGAAGTTGTTTTGATTATGCAAATGCAGAAATTTATATGAGCATCACTAAGAATGGAATGATCTGCTGTTGGACTATTCATCAGAAAAAATCCAAAGAGATTTTTTTATTTTTGATAACTAAAATTACGGCAATTGATAAGTTGGCAATTGAATTCTAGACTGTTGGGCCAATCAGTTTTCCTATTCTAGTTCGTTTAACACTATTTGCAGCTTCTATTAAGCATCTTTTCACTTGAAATGATGAGCGAATTTATTCCTGTTTATGAAACCAAAAATAAGGGAAATTTGCTTTAAAAATAAATTATAGGTCTAATTTTTGTTATATTAGAAGTTTTGTTAGGAAAATTTTAAAAATTAAGCATAATTTACCTTTATATCATTGTCTATTTAAAAGAAACTGTTTCAATTTTCAAGTAATATTTTTAATTAAGTTTTTGAATAGCCACCACTATTCTTTAGTTTTTCAGTGCTTAACTAGCTTATACAATTCTTTTATTATTACACTATATAAATTCTTTATATAAAAGGCTAATTTTTCGAGTTGTTGAACATTTATATTTTAAGAGGTATCTATTTATCTTAATAAAAAGAGTTATCTATTTATCTTGATAAATATGCAAAAACTTAGTATATTAATTAAATGACCTTAATACCGGGATTAGTCCATGGGTATTATTTTCAAGACCTGTTGGTGTCAAATCAAGCACTATAGGAGGTGGCCTTTTTAGAGGATTATTAACACTTGGGCAACTTCATATATGAATGTGATAGGCTTCGCTATCGTTTTTTAGAATTTGGTGATTTGAATTGTACTTACAAGCTGTGTATTCGAGAGATTTTGGCTTTTCTCCAAATGTGCCCGAGTTCAATGCTTCTCTCAAAGGATGAGAAGTGCACCTAGGAGCATGATAGTTTAGTTTGGTTTGGGAAATGTAAACGTGACAAATGTTGAAAGGGCAGTAAACTATTTGATGTTTAATGTGGGCGAAATTTCGATCTTTGCAACGAGAAATGTGAAATTTAAACTGATCTGATGATTGCAGTCGGTGATTTTCGTTGAATGGGCAGGTTGTGAAATCGTATAAGTCAAGTTCTGAAGTGTTAATTTCCATTTTAAGATTATTATGGAAATTTTAGCTATTGACAAACAATTTAAATATGGGGTAATTAATTTACCTTCAATTGGATTTCTGACTAAAGTTATTAACACACATTTATAATCATTTTTTACTTTTCTTTATATGCAGATTAACATATCATAATTGAAATTTAGTATTAATACTTTACTAAATATATGCTGATTAACATATCATAATTGATATTTGGTATTAATAATTCACTAAAATATATTGTTTCAGCATTGATTGAATTTTAGATTGGGCTTTAAGATGAAACTACAAAGATTTTTCATATATAGCAATTTTTTAAGGCGAAGAAACTTTTAATGTAAAGCTCTGAAAGATAGCTTAGAATTATCATTTACTTTCATCTTAATAAATAGATTTTTAAGAATTAATAAGAAAAATTATTTTTTATTTTCTTCAAGAAAATAGTGAAGAAAAAAATTCGTTTTTATTTAATGTCTTAAACTTAATCCAAATAATAATGGTGAAAAGATTGATTTGCACACTTAATGGAAGTGATGGGAGCTTTCCCCGGCCTCATAAATCAAATTTCATTTATCAAATAGAGTTAGGAACAACAGTGAGCTTCCAAATAGAAGCAGGGTCATCCTTAAACACAGAAAGCACCGTTCTCATAGTTGACATAAGCCGAGGTTTAGATCCAGAAATGCAAAGATTTCAAGGCTTCCTCAGTCCTCTAGGTCATTGAATCTGTGATATCACTTTTTCTACTCCAGGAAACTATAATATTTTTATTGAATACACCCACACAAATTCTGAAGATCAAATAAAAGGATCAGTAAATAATCTTATTGTCAACCCAGAGCTAAGAATCGGAGGGAAATTGCTTCCTTTCAATGGAATCTGCATGCAAACTGTCTTATCACTCTCTCTTGGCCCTGTAAACAGATGGCTTGAAGTATTTAAGCACCAAAGAGGATTTGGCTACAATTTATTTCACCTGAGCCCAATTCAAGAATTAAGCTCATCACAAGACTTATACTGTATTAATGACCCTAATAAGCTAAACCCTGAGTTATTTCCAGGACCTGAAAATGTAAAAAATAAATAGGAAGAGTCAAAAACTTATGCATTGCAAAATATTTTGGCTCAGTTAGAGGGAGAAGGTGTCGGGTTAATTCAAGATATAGTTCTTAGCCATGTGGCAGAAGGCAGTGAGTTTTTAGAAGAATATCCAAATGCTACTTATAATCTAAATAACTCTCCCTACTTAGCTGCTGCTTATGAGCTTGATAAAGCATTGAAAGAATTTTCTACATCATTATGAAAAAGGAGGGTTAAAAGCTATGGGAATAGAAATAGAATTGAAAATGATAGAGATTTGAGCATTATTATAAGAATTCTGAAGACTGAGCTGCTTCCTTCTATAAGGCTTCAAGAGTTTTTCCAGATAAATGCTGAAAAAGCTTACCAAGACTTTTTGAATTGTGAAACATCTGAAATTTTGGATGCAAACTTAGCCGAAGAGTTACATTTAAAAGGGGCAGATTATTTCCTAAGAAAATATGCTGTCACTGGAGAAGGAGAAGGAAGGTTTTCTACTAAAATCAACTGCCAAGTAATGTGAAGAGTACTTAACTGCCTCAAATCAAGTAAAAATTTAATTTTACAAGAAGCAAGAAAATTGATAAATGGGATAAACACATATTTATTAGGGAGATATGAAAAACACCTTGTAGAAATCATAAGTAATATTGAAACTGAAATAATGTATCACAAGATTGAACAAAACAACATAGAAATCACTTCAGAAAACCCATTAGTTAAGCCTTATTTCTCTAAGCTAACAAATGGGAATTTTGCATTACTTGATGGATTTGTTATTGGAAACAATGAAGTATTAAAAGATTTTGCTGGCAAAGAAGGATGACACTATTTTAGAAGAAATGTCATCATAAGGACTGACTCTGTTAAATTATGATATGGAAGGAATAGAGATGATTGCCCGGAACTCTGGGACAGAATGGAAAAATACATCACAAGTGTCGCTAAAATTTTCAAAGGAATTTACCTTGACAATGCGCATAATATTCCTCTACACGTGTCTGAATATTTGATTACTAAAGCTCGTATGGCAAATCCAGATCTTTTTGTCATTGCAGAATTTCACACAAGTGACCAAAGCGTAGAAGCTTTATTTGCCAAAAGAATAGGCATTAATTGTATTGTCCGTGAAGCTATGGTAGCAAATAGCACCAAAACCCTTGGAAAAATGATTCATGAGTATGGAAATGGAGAAATCTCAGCCTTAGGGAGCTTTGAAAAGTCTGATTTAAACAGCAGCAGCTTACTTGGAATAAATCCTGAGCAAGGAGACATCAAACTATCTGCAACGCCTATTCCTGCAATATTTTACGATTGCTCCCACAAAAATGAAGCTCCAGCACAGTCCCGGACAGCTCAAGACGCATTACCAAACGCAGCACTTGTAGCTATGTGTAACTGTGCAATTTCTTCTACACGCGGATATGACGAGCTCGTCCCCTGTCAGCTTTCAACAAATTCTGAAAGAAGGCTCTATAAGTTACCAACAAGTATAGAGCGTAAAGTATCTGAAATTAGAGTTTTTGATGAAGATTTTCCTGAGTATGTAAAAGTCTGGGTAGAATACCATGCAGAAGAGCCTGCCAGAGAAGTCTATTTGAAAGGCGAATGAGATAGCTGGACTGAGCATATATACTTAGAAAGAGTTGGGGATAATCGATGAGGAATTATTTTGCTGTTTCCCAAATCTTATGCAGGGAGAGAGTTTAATTATAAATATGTGGCGGATGGAGTATGAAAATATGACCCTAAATATAGATATACAGGCACTGGAGAGTATATTAATAATCTTTTATCAGTCAATGCTAAAGCAAAAGGCCCTGGAAACTCAGAAAATTTGTGCCCTGCAAAAAAGTATCTTAATTTTTTGCATACCCATTTAGCAGAAGCTGGGTATAGTGAAATTTTTGTCAATAACTGTGCAGAAGACGTAATTATGGTCGTCAGGCAAAACCCCACAAATCTTGACAGCTATATCTTGATTGCAAGAACTGCTCATTATCTATCTCATGATCCTATCGCTGTAAGCGGCGTCAAATTGCCTGGAGTTTTGGATAGGACTGACTTTGTAGCCACTTTAACAGTGAAAAAAGCCCCTTTCGAAGAACACTCTGAGCTAATAAACGGACTGCTAGGAAATTTGGAGTTTAGCACAAATTTAGCTCATTTTTGCAATGTTTATAGAGATAATAACCTAAATGCCGATGTCTTGAATTTTTTTAGAGTCCCGCCAGCCTTTATAGCTATTTTTAAAACAAAATTTGATGCAGGGAGTTTAGAATCTATAGAGCAGGGATATGAGTGTATGTCAAGTTTTTATTCTTGTAAGGATATATTTGAAGGATTAAGCTTGCAGCAGATAAATCATGTTCTTTGGAGATCCAGCCAAGAAGAGCTAGAAATGTCTGGCAAAAAAAGAGATCTGTACGCTGTTCCTGGATATAGAGCTTTTAAATATGCTGGGCTAGGAGGACTTACTGCTGAATTCTTGCCGCTTATTGAGGAAAATAAGCTTGGAAATGAAATTTGTAATAATTTAAAGCAAGGCGATTGGCTTATTGACTATTCAATAGCAAGACTGCAGGCTTATGAACTCCCTGGAAGATTTAAGCAATTTATATGTGACCATTTTGGTAGAATAAAGAATTTGCCAAGAGGAATCGTCCCTAAACACTATGCGAAGAGTGTTCTGCTATTATTTAGAAACTTAAAGCTATTTATTCTAAGAGAATTATTCAAAGAAAGCAGGCTATTTCATACTTCTGATGACAGCTTGGTTGATCTATTAGGAATTTCTGTGTCACAGTTCTGAGGAAAAGTCCCAAGATCAATTTCTTCAGAATCCATTTGTGCAGGTTTGCCTCACAACTCAATAGGTATTATGAGATGCTCCGGGCGTATCACATTTATTTCATTAAGAGGGCTACTGTTGTGCACAGGCATGTGGCAAGAAGCTAGAGAAATCATATTAACTTATGCCTCCCTAATGCAGAATGGCTTAATTCCAAATCTTATAGACCCCAATAATAACCACCGCTATAACGCTCGTGACATTTCATGATTTTTCTTGCAATCTCTACAAGACTATATCAAAATGTCCCCAGAAGGCTGCGAAATTCTCCATGAAAATATAAAACTTCGCTTTAAAAATGGGCAAATCGATTTTTCTAATTCCCCGCCAATACAGTTAGCTCAGCTTGTCCAATTAATTTTTCAAGCCCATGCAACTGGGATAGAATTTAGAGAAAAAAATGCTGGAGCCCGAATAGATCCACATATGAAAGATGAAGGCTTTAATATAAAAATCCGCCTTGATCCTCATACAGGCTTTATTCTAGGTGGAAATAAATGAAACTGTGGCACTTGGATGGACAAAATAGGTAGCTCCTCTAAGGCTGGCAATAAAGGTACTCCTGCAACCTCTCGAGATGGCGCTGCAATTGAAATTATTGGTCTTCTTTATTCTAGCTTAGACTTTTTTTCACAATTGCATATTGAAGGAAAATTTCCATTTGAAGGGGTTATATTGCCTGACCGTACAAATTTGAGTTATGTAGAATGGAAAGCAAAAATTGAAAGATATTTTGAGACTCATTTTTATATTCCAGAAGATGGCAGCTCTCCTGTTGCAGTTAAAAAGTATATTGGGATTCCTGGGATTTATAAAGACACTTTTAGAAGCTCGATAGATTATGCTGATTATCAATTAAGGCCTAACCAATGCATAGCCATGGTTGTTGCTCCTAAGCTATTTAGCCCAGAGCGTGCAGTTATTGCATTAAACCAGGTTTCTAAATATTTGATGCCAAATGCTGCAAATAGTCAGCTTGGGATTAGGACACTAAATGAGGAAGATAAGCATTATAAACCTTTCTATGACAGTTCTAATGACTCAAATGATGGGCTGATTGCGCAAGGGTTTAGCTGTCATAATGGTCCAGAATGGGTATGGCCTGTTGGCTATTTCTTACGAGCACTACTCCTCCGCAATGCTTCAAAATCCAGTTTTGTCATGAAATGCCTCAGTGAGCATAGGAAATATATAGAAAATTCTTCATGAATGTCAATGTGTGAGCTGACTGATCGTGATGGGAAAGAAAATAAATTTTCAAATATGGCTTATGTATTGAGCGTGTCAACTCTAATAGAAGTCCTTTATGATTTAAATTAATTTATTATTAATTATATTGACTCTTTAATAATATTCTGTTTGTAGTAGAGAAACTCATCAATACTTCCGACAATGTCTTCAAAAGCTCTATGAGGAGCAACTTTTGTGTGGGGATTTAAGCCTGGGTATCAAACTCTTGCTATTTCTTTGAAGGCTGTGACGTCAAGGATTTTGTAGGGGTGGAGATAGCCTTCAAAGAGCCTTGGCATGTCTTTGATGAGGAATAATCGATCCATGTGTACAGTATTTCCGGCGATTATTCCATTCTCAGTGTTATTGTCTTGCAAAAAAGTCAATATCTGCTCTTCAGCTTGGTGAAGAGTAGTATGGCTAGCTTTGATATTTTCATAGAGACCTGATGTTTGGTGCATATTAATAACAAAAGGATCCATAGCTTCTAAAATGGAATCATCAGCATGAATCGTGATATTCGGACCATAAATCAAATTTTCTCCTTTTGTATTTGATAAAACCATCGCAATTTCTACGATTGTGTCTTTATTTATGTTGAGCCCTGTGAGTTCAAGATCAATTCATACCCATTTTCTATTGTCCATTTTAATAAAATCATATTTAAAGCTTAGAACATACATAACATTAACGTATTTTCCGTTAAGTTTATAAAAATGAGCTGCACAAATTTGACTAAATTGTCTTCTTTTCGTCTCGATGCAAAGCATGAGGCATTATTAAAAGAATTGGACCATGAAAAAATTTTATCTCAACTTATTTATGAAAAAAGCCTGAAGGAAAAAGAAATGTATTTAAATGAAATTAAGAGGCTTGAGTCAGAAAAAAGGAAAAATTTACGAAGAAGCCAAGAACTTGAAAGCAAGTACAGAGCAAGCATTAGGGTCTCAAAAGAAAATGAAAATTGCTCAAGCAGGTGCAGAAGCACACGAGTCCCATTTACAGAAATAAACCCAAATCAGCCCAGATTCCAAGATAAAGGGATCTCACCTATTAAGATAATACAAAAAAGAAGCTTAAGCAACCATTTTTCGATTTGTGTGAGTACACAGACTGAGAAGGCAGAATCTCCAGAAGTAGAAGAACCTGCTTTTTTGGATACTGCTGAGCTGGTTTCTCAAGGATCAATCATGACTGCTTTAAAAAATTCAAATTTGTCGATCCCGCTGCCGTTAAGGTCATCAAGTACCAAATCGTCAGGGACAAGCACAAAAAGATCAGGCAAAAATGGATTTTCGCCAGAAGATGGTGGAAATTCATCAAGATTTTCTAATTATGCAGAGACATCAAGGAAAAATCCACTTGATTCTTTGCCACAGGAAACAGATAGAAATCCGATGACTATTGAAGAAGTCGGCTTGGAAACAAGAGAATTTCAATCAGTAGCTGACATCGAAAGTCTGGAATACTCGAAACTTTCTGAAGATCTAAGCCCATAATCATTATTTTTAAATAATTTAAAATTTAATTTTTTTAAATGCTGTGATATTATTTATTATAAAAAAAGAAGTAAATTTTTTGCATTAAGAAAGATTACTAAGTAATTTTGGTATCGAAAATAATAGCGAAATTTTTAGTTTAAAGCTATTGTTAGAGGGAGTTAGTAACGATATTTTATTGCTTAGTAAACTTATTATCCTGAAATTAATTTCGCAATCAATTCCAGACTGTCCATAATTATTGAATATATCTATATTTTTATAATAATTGTAAGGGGATTCCATATTAGATCCCGAAAGTAAAATGAAATAAATTTCCCGAAAACCCTAACTTTAAAGAAGAATTTTAATTACTGATTCATAATTTCAGAATATTTATCATCCTTTATAAATAGATTTTGCTCAGATTATATGAAATTCCAGCATTTTTTGAATGTCACTGTAAAGTTATTTTATAGGCTCAAACAAACCAGGAAAGCTCAAAATTTTTCTTTAAAATGCTACTTAATTTTATATTCAAGCCAAATATCTATAATTGATAAATATTATCTAACAACTAATGGACATTAACAATAGCAAAACTAAAAATGAATTTGCTGGATCAACTTACAAAAAAGATGAACAGACTACCATCGATGGACTACCAAATTGCTAAAAGCATCATACCATTTTACAAAAATAAGAGAAAATTGAAACATTGGTCGCTTGTTCTTACTTTTTTCTGCAACCCAAATAGTAAGACCTTGAAGCCACCTAAAAAAGAATATCTGCGTTGCAAGCTAATTAGGGGTCATAAGCGCATTTTACGACAATTAAAAAAGTGCTTGATGCCTAGAAAGACGCTGAATAGGTTCGACCATTCAAGTCATAGCGCACGTAGGCTCTTTGAAATGCTCAGGAGTTGCTATTATAGAAATGCTGAGCTGCTGGATAGATTAAGCGATACCTCTAATGGTCCGGCTACAGATGGAAGGACAAAGCGAAAACACAGGCCTTTGACTCCTGTAGAGAACAGCTTCAATATTGCGTTCTGTGAATCTTATTTTAGCCCAGCTTCTATACGGGAAAGCTATTTTTTATATGTTGAACTTGTGTTTTCAGATTTAAATCCAGAAATCTTATGTCAAAAATTTGATTTCTGGTGCTGTAAGCAACGAAAGCATGATGGAACATGCATTGAAAAGTGACTACTCATCAAGGATGTCATTCAATTTAATATGATAAGCGAACTGGGCAACGAGCCTATAGTTCCTTCAGAAATCATTCTTCCCAAGTATAATTTCGGAGAGCCAGAAGAAACTAAAGTTTCTGATATAAGGATTGAGACAACTGCTTCTGAAGACCTGGATATGGGAAACGAAAATTCAGAGGAGTCTAGTTAATTAATGTGTGAGGATATAAAAATAAGTTAGCTCATTTTAATAAAGTTGTCAGTCAAATTATATTTATAGAATTTATTGAGAATTTGAAAAGTGAAATAGAGGGTTAAGGCAAATATTGATAGAATAAAAATGCTGGGGAAAATATGACCTGGTTGAAGATAAAACGTATAGATATTTTATATTTTTCATTTAAATCAAAATGGAGAATATCTGAGCTTTTTTAGACCTAAAAATTAAATAACTATCTATTTTTACAGTAAAGTAAAAATTGGCATATATAAAATTAGGGCAATAAAGAAGAACGTAAAAAAGCTAATAAATCGAATTTTTTAATTTCAAAGAATTTGCTGTTACTCTAAAAAAGTTTATAATAATTTTGAAATCATGAAGCAGGTTTTGCTAATAATAAAAATGCTAATTAGAATAAGAATTTATATAATGATCTATGAATGCCAACAGCTTCTGCTTTTCAAAATTATAAAGAAAAGACTTTTCAGCTTAAAATTCAGTGCAATTTTATTTCTTAAGCAGTTTACATTATATGTCATAAAATTATAATTATGAAGTTTCGCCTCTCTTTTAATAAGCCGCGAATTTATAGGTAGCTTTTGAATTTCCATCTTACAAAATAATTCTTTTAGTTAGTAAAGAAAAAAAATCTGATATGAAAACTCATAATAATAAAAAAATTCAGTTTCAGCGTTTATTTAAGATATAGCCTAAATATTCTTTATATCATTACTCCAAATAATTGCTTCTATTTTATCATTCATTTTTTTTTAAAAAATTCTTAATATAAAAAAATTTGATAGCCAGTTCGAAAAGTTTGTTTTGCAGCCTTTCATAATGTTTTATATTATCAAATTCTCTACAAATAGGAGAATACTTAATTATTAACTTATTTTTACCTATTCCGTTCATTGAATTACCTAAAATTGCATTAAAACACTGTTAGTAAAACATAATCTGTAAATTAGTAAAATATGGTTCACTTCCTATAAATAAAATAATAAAAATCTAATGGGAATATGCTGCTCAAAAAGACAAGAAGAAAAAGAAACTGCCTTTGTTGCAGGTAAAATAATAACAAAAAGAATGTCAAAAACTGTAAAAAGCGAAACCCAAGATATCGGAATTATCGTAAGCTCAATCTGTATTGAAGCAGGTTGCTCGTCATCTAATTTCCCTCAAAAAGACCTAAAACCCATAAAAAATAATGGTTATGAGATAGAAAATAATAGAAGAGATTCGAGAAGATCGAATTTGCCATTAATTCCGCTTAACGAAATTGAAGAAAATCAAAAACAAAATTTCTATATACAGCCTCCACATAGGAGTATGAGCAGTGCAGTAGAAACTTTTAGAAGCCCTGAAAGCAGACCAAGAGATTTATTGAGCTTAATTAGAACTAGAAACCCAAGTTTTGATAGTCCGATATCGATGAGCGCAGTACAGCCAGAAATATCTTTAAGGCATGTAGAAACAAGTGGTATCAAAATATCACCTACTATGTCTTTAAACATAAGCCAACTTACTCCAGAAACCACCCCAACTCAAAATAGAAACTTGCTATCTAAGACATCGTCTTTTCTGAATATTCCAGGAACAGTAATTAATCGTCAAGAGTCATTTCTCAGTGAAGATTCTGCAGTTTTTAACGAGAGTTTTGATTCTTACCAAGGCAGAATATCCCCTATTGATATTCACGCGCCATTGGAAGACCAAACTAAAGACTTTCAAACTGCAAAAACTATGAAAAAATATGTATCTTCGGCAAGAAATCATTCAAGAGAAAGCTCAAGTCTTGAAAAATCAACCCTTAGACCCACATCTAGAAATTCCTTGCTACCAAATAAAAAACTAGAAATTTTACGCACAAAAGAAGTCAACAAAGTCAAGCTTGGAACTGATAAATTTCAGCTAAATCAATACGCGGCTGAAGGCTTATTAGGGCAGGGAGCATTTGGTAAAGTTTATAAAGCAAAAGACAACTCCGGCAATCTTGTAGCAATAAAAATATATAACAAAAAGCAGCTGAGGCATAGGTGAATAGGAAAAGCAAAGACAGCGCTTTTTGCTGTAAAATGTGAAATAGAAGTAATGGAGAAGCTTGAGCACCCTAATGTCTTGCATCTGCTAGAAGTTATTGATAATGATGATTCTAATAAAATCTACATGATTTTAGAATTCGCCCCTGGAGGAACTATTAATGATCATTCACCTATGCCTGAAAAAGAAGCTAAGCATTATTTCAAGCAGCTAATCCTTGGCATGGAATATCTCCATGAAAAAGCTCTTGTGGTACACAGAGATATAAAACCCTTAAATTTGCTACTCGATGCAAATAATAATTTGAAAATATCTGATTTTGGATCTGCACAAGAAATGGCAAACGGCAGAGACGAATTCTCTAATAGTGCAGGGACTTGGGCGTTCATGGCTCCTGAACTGCATGGAGGAAATGGGTCATTTAAAGGCAGGCCAGTTGATATATGGGCGATGGGGGTGACATTATTTTATATGTTAGAAGGAAAAACACCTTTTAATGGGAGAAGACTAATAGATTTATATGAAGCTGTTAAAAATGAAGAAGTCATCGTTCCTGAAAAGTTTAATGAGGATTTAAAAGACCTGATTTTAAAAATGCTTAATAAAGACCCAGAGCAGCGAGCGACTCTAGAACAAATCAAAGCCCATCCTTGGCTTAAAAATGTATAAATAATTAAAATTAAAAGTAATATTCTATAGTCAAATAATATAATTTTTATAATTTATCCGAATGTAGTCTTTCTGTTTACAAGTGCTTCAAATTCTCTCAAATCAATGACTCCATCCCCATTGGTATCAACTTCTCCCAGAATTTCATCCCAAATTTTACTGTTTTCTACATTTCCAGTATCCAAAACCATCCTAATTTCAGCTGCAGAAATAGTCCCACTTTTATCTTTGTCAAACAAATTAAATGCAGCTTTTAAATTTTCACTTGATTCCAATTTTTTCCTATCAAGTGTTGCCTTTAAAAATTCTGTATAATCAATGAACCCACTTTTATCACTATCAACCACTCCCATTATTTCTTCGATAACAACTTTTGACTCTCCGCCTTCCATGAATTTCATATACTGATTTGCTAATTCTTTTTTGGATATTTTTCCATCACCACTTGTATCAAGAGCTTTAAATGCTTCTTTTAATTGTTTGGTTTCTTCCGAAGTAATACATTGAGAGGTTATAAAAATGCTTACAGCTTCTTTTAATTTACTTGCACAATGGAAATCTTTTAATTTTGTTAAAACATTTCCTAGTGAATGCAGGTCTTGATTATTTGGGCATCTTCTCTGAATCCAAGGATGATTTAATGCTGATTCTGCTGATAACCTTGTCTCTACAGGACATAGTAAGCTTGAAATTAGGTCTTTAGCTTCCCTAGATATATTTGTCCATATTGACCCTGTAAATGAATAATTCCCTTTTATTATTTTATTCAAGATTGCGTTGTCATTGCTTCCATCAAATGGAGGACTCCCACTTAATAAAGTAAAAATTATGACCCCAATACTCCACATGTCGCATTTTGAGTCATAATTCCCGAGTAGAACTTCTGGAGCCACATAATAAACAGTTCCTAGGGCTCCGCGGATTTTTGCGTTTTTTGCGCACAAGGTGGCTGTCCCGAAGTCAGAAATCTTGACATTGGAAAGATCACCATTCGTTTCTATCAAAATGTTTTCTGGCTTCAGGTCTCGATGAATTATATTGTGGCTGTGCAAGTATGAAACTGCCGATAACAGCTGCTTAATTACGGCTGCACAATCATCTTCTTTTAAGACGTTTCTTTTAGAAAATTCGTCGAATAGCTCTCCTCCTTGACAAAGTTCCATCACAATATATGATTTTCTAGGGGTTTCGAAGTACTCGAAAACTTTTATGATGTTGGGATGATCAACTGCCTTTATTATTTCAACTTCATTTAAAAGTTCATTGCTTATCTCAGTGGAGGGTTTATCTTTGAGTAGTATTTTTACAGCTCTTAAAAGATTGGAGCTACGGTGCTTAGCTTTACGAACTTCTCCAAAGGCACCTCTACCCAAGGATTGACCAAAGTCATATACTTCATTTATGTCAAGAGAGTTCTCACGAACAAAGATGCTAGGAGTGATTACGAGGTCTACATGCTTTGTGGCTTTTGCCGAGATATTCTTTCGAGGAATGCAGCCCATTATTATATAGGTTTTATAAACTGTAACTTTTTTTTAATGAAAATCATTTTGAATCCAAAATTTTGTCATAAAGAATTTAATAGGTTTTATCGAAATTTTACAAAATAGTACAATATATAGCCTCATTTGGCTATATTTAAAAATATTATATAGAATTTGCATCATATGGCCCTTTATTTTATATCTATATTTCACGTTATTTCTATTAATACGCATTTTGGCCTTATAGTAATAAATATTCTTTTCCATAATCTTTTTAATATTATAATTCATAGACTTTCAAATCATTAAGTTTTATATAATTAATTAATAATTTTGATCAATTTATTTATTACAAAAATTTTTATTACTCGTAGACTTTGATAAAATTTTCGAGTGTATCTAGGCTATCATGAAAATTTTGGCTTACCTAAAATTGTTTTATTTTGAAGCAGACTTTTAATAACTAAGCAAGCTTAACTTTTTATTGATATTTTCTTCTAAGAAGTCTTAAAAATATTTGAACAAAGATTTTATCGCCTTAATTTATTCTTATCAAACATATTAATATTTAAAGATAAGGAATATTTTTGCTGGATTTTCGAAGGAGGTGGCCTATACTTTCTGATGTTTTCTTTTCGTTATTTTTATTTCTTATTGAATCTGATTCATCATGCTATTTTAATAAATTGATTTTTGAAATTGATCAAAATTAATACAATTAAATAATGCAAAGTTTTCATGTATCCGATTCAGCTAAATTTGCAATATAAATTCTAAAATATTGAATTCTATTTTATTCTTTATTTCGTTATAATTTTTATATCACGAAATCAAGAAAATATGCTAGAAAATAAGGATTGTGAAAAAAATTAATGACTTTCAAATTGGAACAGAAAATTAAATAAATCGCAGCCTAGACGTGAGGAGAAGTTAGCTCACAAATTTGAAGTGAATTTTTAACTGAATCTGGCTTTCGCTTTAAAAATAACCTCAAAGGGAATTAGAAGAAATGATCCAGTCAGCAGGTCATACTAAAAAACTTGAATAACGAACAAAACTAAGAAAGAAGGTTTATCAAGGAGCTTCATGTCTAGAAATTAAATAATATGTTTGCATGATACAGCTAATTTTACAGGAAAATTTGAATAATCTCAATTTAATTAAAAATTTGCATAAAGGGACGCTTGCTTTAACTGCGCTGAATTTAATAGGACTAATTGCTAAAATATAGAATTCCTACTCTTTCAAGTGCTTTTTACCAGCCTTTATTCTTTAGTCTCCAATTTCTCTTTAGTCTTCAGTCAGCAAAAATAAAAAAAAAATTTGCTTTCATTTAAAAGATCTGGAATTTAATATTTTCCTACCTATATTATTATAAGAAGATTTATGTAATA
Organism: Blepharisma japonicum; assembly: GCA_949751835.1. NCBI lineage: Eukaryota > Ciliophora > Heterotrichea > Heterotrichida > Blepharismidae > Blepharisma > Blepharisma japonicum. The sequence goes on along the minus strand of CATKHK010000138.1, from coordinate 31,820 downwards.
TTTCAAACATTTTGGCTTTGGTTCTTATTCTATCTTAGGAATCTCTTTATTTTCAATTTTTGCAGTATATGCGTCATCATTTTCTTTGCGTTTTTGTGCTTTCATAGATGGGCTAAACGCAAAATCAGACTTAATTCCCTTCATAACTTTTTCAAGTTTGCTTAAAATCTCATTTTCTTCACGATCTGCAGCAGAAAAATCGAAAAGAGGATCAAGTGGTCGCTTTTTTGGAACATCGAGGGTTTTGGGAATAGAGATTCGAGGATAATTGAACAGATCATAGAAAGCCCTTGATCTCGAATCATGAAGAGTGTGATAGGCTACTGATATTTCCTCGTATTTTGAAGAGGATTCTGCTGATTTATTTTTATCGGGATGCCACTGAATTGCCAGTTTATAGTAAGCCTTTTGTATCTGCTTTTGCGATGCAGTACGTGGGAGACTTAAAATCTTGTAGAGGTCACGTTTTTCGTCCATATTAAGTATTATAAGAGTGCCTATAATTTGTCAATGCTTCAAAAGTTGATTTAGAAAAGTCTGGAATTTCCATCTTTTTCATAGATCAAAAAATAAATTCATATGAAACTTTTAGATAATGATATTTCGCAGAAAATGTTATGCTGAAGCTTAAGAAAAATTTGGATATTGATAAGTTACGAACTATACACAAAATACTTATGAAGATTTCAAAAAATTTTATGATAAGTTGGGCTTTGGTTTAGGCAACATTTCAGATAAAAATATAATTTTTGGCGATTAATAAGCATTTGAATTTATTTTTAATTTGAATTAACAAAAAAATTTTTGTAAATTTTCATTCCATTTCGACCATAGAATCCATTATAATTATTGTATTTTTGCAATGATTAAATTTTAATAGGAAATATAAGTTTTGATGAGAAGAATAGTTTATTTATTAATCTTTACTTTAATAATTCGATTCTGATCTGCCTAAAATTTAATATCAATGCTTGATTTATTTCCTTAAATTTTTGGTGAGACAATAATTTTCTTTATTAATAAAATATAACGTCTGAAAAGAATTGGGCTAATGATAAAAGCTTAAAATAGGCTAAAACTATTTATGAATGGCTTAAAATTATTAGTAGATTTTTAAATTCTCCCTTAATCTTTTACATATTTATACCCTAATTATGCTATATAAGTAAAGCAATTCCAAGAATTAAGAGATTATAAATTATTGGAAATTATTAGAAATCAATCTTGAGTTTTTAATAGGAAATGGAAGAACTTGAAGAAAAGGAAAGGGAATTCCCTTATGACACAAAAATCAAAGAAGATTTGATAAAAGCTTATCGAACGTCTGGCTTTATTACTGAAGCTAACGCTGCGAGAGAAAGGCTATTAGAAATCACTCCATTATCTGAAATAATGTGACTAGAATGGCTTGAAGATGAGCCATTTAATAGCCTCTTTACCCGTTCGCTCAAAGATTTTTACTGTAACTTTTATCTAGACCCAAGTATTTGCCTTTCCTACTTAAAATTCTTCCCAAAGCAAAATACTCCTGAACATGCCAAAATTTTTGCGGAATTAACCTGGCATATCCGATATCAGCCTTTATGAGAATACTATATTTCTATTAAAACAGACCCAAATGAAATCCGAGAGCTCTATAATAAACAATTTTCTATCCCTATGGAACATATGGAAAAATCCTTTCAAAATTACCTGTCATGAGAATCTGATTTAGAGCTTAAAACAAAAATCCAAGAAAAATACCTTGACACCTTTGCTAAATGGCAAGAAGAAAGTGAATATAAAACTCAAATTGATTTGTCTATTGAAACCAATAGTGAAGCTGCTTTATTGGCACATTTAAAAGTGTATTTAGAAAATATAAAAGATGATAAAGTAAAAGGATATATATTGGAAGAGACCATACAAAAGGCACCAAAATTTCCTGAAGTTTGGTATGATTATTTGAATTTTGCAGTGAAAAATAAGAAATTATATAAAAAAGTTGCAAAAAGAGCTGTTAGGAATTGCTACTGGGATATAGGTTTGTGGAAATTGGCAATTTTAGCATATGAGCGTGCTGGAAAACCAACAGAGAGTAAGAAATAATTAGTTATCAAGCATAAAGCCTTGACTTCTTCGTTAACAAATGCATCTGATTACACAGAGTTTTGAAAAGAGTACAGCAATCATATAAAAAGAACAGGCGGCGACCAGCTCGCTATTTTAGAAGAAGGTGAAAACTGGCTTGGGGAGTGCATGCCTCCTCAGCACTTAGTCTTAAAATCGTATAGAGCTTCTCTTCTCAAAGACCATTCTTTATATGAAGAAATCGTCAGAGAAAAAGGCGATTCTTACACCTTATGAACTTTATATCTTGATTTTCTTATCCAGGAATCCGATAACAAATCCATTCGAGAAGTCTTCAGAAGAGCATTAGAATATACAAAGGACTATCCTCAAGAAATAGCACGGAAATATAAAGAATGGGAGTCAAGCCACGGAAATTTAGAAGAAATAATCCAGAGTATTACCAAGACTCATAACAGAATAAGGAGAAATCTAGAGCCTCCGAAAAAGCTAGTAAAACAGCAGGCTAAGCCAGTTAAAGCTGAGACTGCAAGATTTACAGTCTTTATACGTCCAATTCCTTTGAAAATGAAAGAAACAGAGCTTCAAGAAATTTTTTCACAGGTAATTCCAGTCAAAGCTTGCAGAATAGTAAGAAATCGTGAAGGAAAATCTAAAGGATATGGGTATATTGACTTAAGTTCTGAGCAAGATGTACAGGAGTGCATAAGGGTTTTTAATGGTATAGAGCTACAAGGAACCAAAATAACTGTAGCAGCTTCTAAGCCACCAGAAGAGACTAAAAACGACGAATTTTTGCTTTTCGTTAACAACTTGCCGTATGAAATAGAAGAAAATGAGCTAAAAGAAATTTTGAGCAGCTACGGAGATGTTTCTACTATAAGAATTATTAGGGATTTAGAAGGAAAATGCAAAGGCTACGCATATGTAGAATTCCATGAAAAAGAAGCTGTAGAGCACGCTATCAAAGCAGCTCAAATCACCATAAAAGGTCGTAGCGTGCTGCTCTTAAAATCCGAAAAAAAATCCCAAAATTTCACCTTGCACGTGAGCAACTTGCCTTACAGCATAACAGAAGACAGCTTATCCTCATTTTTCAAAGGTAACTGCAAAGTGACTCTTCCCAAAGACCAGAAAGACAAACCCCGAGGTTTCGCCTTCATTGAGTTCGAAAAAGAAGAAGACGCCCAAAGCGCATTAGAAATGGAATTTCCAGTAATAGAAGGCAGACCAGTGGTCATTAAAAAATGCGCAAACACAAATCCTCCCAAAAAGAAAAAATCAATGAACAATTCAGATTTCAAAAAATTTTTAAGCTAAATATTGTGTAGGCTTCTTTTTAAGTGGCTCTCTAGGGTTAGATAAGCTTTTTACTAGACCTTGGACTTCTTTGTCATTGATTGTTTTTAAGGCTTTTATTTCGTATAATAAATTAGAACTGCTGGCATTTGACAATAATGGGTCATCTGCTTCTGTGACGTAAATTTCTGTATTTCCTTCATCATCTTGTTCTAATAAATTAGCTGCTTTAGGGTAGGTATTTATAATAGATTTTGCTAGAGAAATCATAGCTTTCATTAATTGGAGTTCGCAGTGAAAAGCAATTTGTAAAATTCTTTTTAAATAAGCTGCAACCATTTCATATGAGTATTGTTTTCTGTCTAAAAGAAGCCATGATAATGCTTTTATATAAGTCTTTTGGGCTTCTTTGGCAGTCGGGATAGAAAGCATTGAGGTGTAAAGGACTTTTATCAGCGTGCTTTGTTCTATATTTGCAGTTTCTCCTATTAAGCTTAAAATTTTTATTGATGATTGTATGCATTGTAGCTGGTTTTCTCCTTTTAATTTCCCTGATTCCAATAATTTCAATAAATGCTTAACAAGGTCTAAAACTAAATCAATATTAAGCAGTGAGCAATATTTAGCGACCCCTTTTAGAGCTTTGGCAAAAATAAAAGATTTAGGCCACTGCTTAATAATCCTGAAATAAATAGCCAAAACTTCTCTTAGTGTTTTTTGGTTGCTTTGTACAAGTTTCTGCTTCATGACTTCTTCTTTAGTTTCTTCTAAATCTTTTTCGAAGTCCTCTTCAGTCTTTTTTTTCTTTTTAGGCTTCCCATCCTCTTCTGCTTCTAATTGGTTTAGGTCCATTTCTCCTATAACCTCAATCAGCTCATCTGGTATTAGCTTATAAGAAGTGCTTTTTATTAATTGGTGGATTTCTTTTATAGCTTTAAATCTGAATTCCAGCTCTTTTGACTGCAAAATGTCCTTTATTGCTGGGATCACAATTTCTGGCTGCTTTGTAGCTGAGCTTAAAGCAATTTTTAATAGTCTTTCTCTATAATTAAAATGCATGAGCTCAGATAAAAGCCGTGCCACACATTTTAAAGCGCCTTTTTGTGCTTGAGATTTTACTGTAAGAATATTGAGGTATTTATCATAATAATTTAATAGCGAGTTTTCATAGATTTGGACAGCTTTTACCTCTTTGGAATGCTCGATGTTTTCTTCTTCATTTTTGATTTCATAGCCAGGGAGAATATCAATAAAAATCGAGCACAGAGAGGTTATAGCAAGAGCTTGGATATACTCGCTTGGGTCATTACAAAGCTCGATTAAAGCCAAAATTTTGGTATGCTGCATCTCAGGGCTGGACAAAATTAGAGTGGCTGCGTGGGCAATTTCGATTCTTTTTTCTTCTTTGGAGAGCTCGACGTAGCTTGGAGCTTTTTCTTGGTGTTTTAAAAACTCTCTGGCTTGTTGGGACTCTTGGTGCTTTGCCTCCTTTTTATTTCTGCGTCCCATATTATTGTAAAATTAGTAAGATAGGCATATTTTTAAATGGAAAGTGTTTGGAAAGTTTACAAGACAAAACAATGTAATAGCATCCTAAAAAACCAGGACTGCAGCCAAAAAGAATACTGCACTTTTTTTCACGATGAAACAGACCGTCGGCGGACTTTAAATTTATCATATGATCCTATTCTCTGCTTAGATGCGATCACATCTGACAATTGTTTGCATGAAACTTGCAAGTTCTGCAGAAATTTTAACGAGTTTATCTACCATCCTCAGAATTTTAAAACCAGGGAGTGCGTTAACCGCAAACTTGGCGTTTCCTGCACATTTATGTCGTGCCCTTATTTTCATTCTCCAGAAGAGCGCTACCAATTCCAGCTATTACGAGAAAATATGACCAAGCACAATAACGATAAAGAAGGCTATGAGTCTGAAAGCGAAAGCGAGACCCCTCTGCAAGCTAAAACAATCCCTAAAAAAGAAGCCCCGCTGCCTGTAGAAATCAGAATGCCGGACCTAAAAAGACTTCCTAGTGAGCGTGGGTATTATGTTCTCAAAGAAGAGGTAAAAAAATTCGAAGACAGACATACAGAATTTAAAGCCTGCACAGGCAAAGTTTTTAACCCAAATTTAGCAGTGGACTTAATTACCCCTTATATATGTGCCTTTTTAAATACACAAGGTGGGACTTTATTTTATGGAATCAGAGATGATGGATTGGTAACTGGGGTCACATTAAACAGAAAATTAAGGGACCAGTTCAGCACAATTATTGACTCAGTCCTTAATGCGTTTACCCCACATTTAAGCGCTGATGACTATCAGATTAATTTTGCAAATGTCCATGGAAAAGATGGGCAGAGGGTGAATGATTTGTATGTGATTGAAATTAAAGTCAAAAAAGGAGATAAAAATGAAATTTATTTTTCGAATAAAGGAGAAGCTTATATAAAGAGAGATGCAAGCATTTCGCTGCTGAAAGGACCAAATCTGCTGAAATTTTTTCAGAAAAGAAGTAATGGGCAAATGTCGCCTTAGTTATTTATTAGTAAAATTATCTTATATAATTGCTTAAAATTCTTGCTATTTCTCCACAAGTTGCGTAAGGCTCTCCTGTAGTAAAATATGGATGTTGTAGCGCTTCAGAGGCAGAAATTCTCTGTTTTGGTTCATAAATAAGCATTTTTTCTAGTAGATCTCTGGCTTCATTACTAGCTGTAGGAAAAGCTCTTACAAAGGAAATACGTGGGGATGCAGGGGATGGCCAATAATTAGGAAGAATATTCATTCCTTTCCAATCTTCTTCTCCAGGGGTTCCTAGGGTATTAAAAATTTTATTGATTTGGTCTATAGAAGTATTTCCTTTCAAAAATGGCTCTTTATTAATCATTTCAGCAAAAATGCACCCAACTGACCACATATCCATAGCTTTTCCATAATGTTTAGTACCAAATAGAAGCTCAGGAGACTGATACCACAGTGTACAGACCCCAGTCGTTCTAGGCGCTTCTACATCACAGACAATTTTTGCAGTTCCAAAATCAGTGATTTTCATCTCCCCATTTCTTGAAATTAATAAATTTCCTGGCTTTAAATCTCGGTGCATAACTGAATTTCCATGCATAAATGCTAAACCTTCTAGTAATTGTTTAAGCAATCCTTTGGTGATTGATTCTTCACCGGTTAAATGAATTACTTCATTTAAAGCACTTTCTGCTAGCTCTAATACTAAATTGATATTGGAATTTTTGTAAAAAACATCATGAAGACGAATGATATTAGGATGAATCAGCTCTTGTAAAATCATGATCTCGCGCAAAGCTGTAAAATGGATGCCTTCTCCTTCTTGCAAGACTTTGATGGTTTTTATAGCTACATTTGTCCCAGTTTGTGAGTCAGTGTTGAGCCATACTTCTCCATATGTGCCTTTGCCTAAAAATCGAACTTTTTCATAGCGGGATTGTGCCATATACAAAAATTGTAAAATTTAAATTAATTATTAAAATTGGCTGAAAAAGCAATAGTAAACTATGAATAGGAATAAATACAAGATAACTTTTTAATTTATAATGAAATATTATGTTAAATATTTTAAAAAGTCAAAACAATGCTATTTCCTTATTAAAGATTATATTTAAATGCATCAATTTTTTAAATAACAATGTTAAAATAGCAGCTGATTAAATATGCAAATAATATGGCCAATTTAAAAATAATAAATTAATTTTATGCAAAACTCTATTAAATGCACTGATTAGTATTTGTATTTTTTCTTTACAGATAAAATTATTGATAAGAAGTTATCAAGAGCTGATAGTTTCTAAAAACGTGGAATTATGCTCTGCACTCAAAAATGTTGTATTCCCAATTTTGGCTAATTTAAATGCTAAAAATCACTAAAACATAAAAATTTAATATAGCAGCAAATTCGATATCAATTAAGTGATTTAATTAACAAGTTGAGTATGTAAAGTTCTATTTAATTAATTATGACCTTTTTTTTTGAGTATCAGATTTCAGAAATCTGACAATAAGTCATCGCATAGCCAATATATATATTTTCAAATAATTTTCCAAACTATAGTCTTATAATCTAGATAAAACTTCTTTAATGGCCTATTTTAAATATTAAAACCGATGGATGCTATGCATAACATTATATTAAATTCATAATTAGTTTCTAGTTGTTATACAATCTTTCACTTATTTTATTACAAAATATTAGAATCTACTTAAATCCTCTAATTTTTAATTTTATGAACTCTATTAAAATCCTGATCTTCAGCTGTTTTAGATGGTATAAAAATTAAAAAAATGCAAGAACTAAACATACAGAAAGGGTCAATGCTTGCAGAACGCTTTTGCGTTAATGCACTTGTAGGTAAAGGGACTTTTGGTAGAGTTTATTCCGCTTTAGATTCTCAAACCAACAAAGAAGTAGCAGTAAAAATTGAGACCAAAAAGGGAAAGCACAGCCAGCTTTTAAACGAGGTAAAAATCCTGCAAAAGCTTAAAGGTGTCCCTGGAGTCCCCAAATTTCTCTTTTCCTCTAAAGAAGGCGACTATGGCTTGCTCGCAATGGAACTATTAGGAGAAAGCGTCAGATCGAAATTCGCACGATTTAATAAAACATTTTCTTTAAAAACAGTGCTATTATTATCAGAAGAAATGCTTGAAAGAATAAGGAGTTTGCATGAGCATCACTATATACATAGAGACATCAAGCCGCAACAGTTCATTACTTCTTACAATGACATAGAAAATACTATTTATTTGGTAGACTATGGACTGGCCAAAAAATATGTAAATAAATCAGGGGTGCATACAGCTTATGCTGAAAATCGTCCATTTGTGGGGACTTACCATTATGCATCGGTTAATTGTCATGTTGGAATACAACAAGGACGAAGGGATGACTTGGAGTCTATGTGCTATTCTATAGCATTTTTACTTAATGGAGACTTGCCTTGAGTTTCACGTAATAAGAAAAAATATTCACAAACAAAAATTAGAAAAATAAAAGCTAGAACATCTCCGGCAAAACTTATGAAAGACTCCCCACCTGAATTCTGTGAACTGCTAAAATATGTAAAAGGGCTTAACTATGACACAGAGCCTGATTACGACTATATGAAAGGGCTTTTATCATTAATCAAGCAAAAAATCAATATGACAGAAGCAATTTTTGATTGAAATTTACCACTCAGAGAAATTACAAAAACAGAGACTTTAATGATTAAAACGCGAACAATAGAAAAAGAGTCAAAAAGCAAAGAAGGGGACACTAGATTTAGGACTTTAAGTTCTCTTTTACATGAAGAGCTATCATCTGAAAGCTCAAGAACTGTCGAAAAGCTTAATCTTCCTAAGTTACTTAATAGGGAAATTCTTCCTAAGCATTCTTGCAAAGGACTTTCGGAGTCCAAAACTTTGCCAATGTCTTTTATCTTTGCGAAGAAAGCTCGGAAGAGCTGTTTTAAGGAAAATTTGGCTAGGATGAGATCCACTAGTGTTGAGGTAGCGAGATCTGAGTATCTGCAAAAATCGAATTGTGTTGTATTCTAAATAGAATTGCTTCATTAAAGTCTAGTAAAATATAAATAAATGAATATTTATATCTATAATTAATTTTTTCGACATGGAAAAAGGTATTAAAATCAATTACTTCATAATCAACTTAAAATCCATATTTATAAACTAAATCTTTACTTCAAATGAGGGCAATCAAAATATTTTTAATTTTACTTTCACTCGTCGGCCTAAACTCTTTATCAGGGTCTACAATCGAGCTTTATGAAGACCTTTTAAAACTATACACACAAGATTTAGAACTAGATTGGACTCAAGATAAAGGATACGGATTGCATGTAAAAAAGTCATTTAATTCAGGAGAAACAGTAATAGAAATCCCCAAATCCTTATCTATTTCATCCTTTTCTGATATTCCCTGTATGAATTTATTTAAAGATTTATCGAGAGATTCTCAACTTATAATAAAGCTTATTTACTATCATTGCTCAATAGACACAGACGCGCATACTCAATACATCAAATCTTTCCCTTCTTTCCTCGCAAACTTTCCATTCTGGAACAAAACCCATTGGAATTTTCTCAAAAATCACAAATTTTCCTTTGAATTTCCATTAAATGACCCATTTTTCCTCAGTGACTATGCATCTTATATCAAAATTCTCCAATCTAATCAATTTTTATCATCATGTATGCACTCAATTGAAAATTGAAAATGAGGAATATCTATGATTCTTTCTAGAGCTTTTATTTACAATGTCAATAATACTGAAGAGCTTGTAATAGCACCTATTCTTGATTTAGCCAATTATGACCCAAGCTATGTTGAAAATTTCTGGTCTGGCTACAAAGTAGGGCTAGGAGGAGAACTGATATTACGAGCTGAAAGAAATTTTGCAGAAAATGAAGAATTTGTATGAAGTTATGGGAGAAAGGATAGAAATATGATGCTACTTATGTTTTATGGATTTGTAGTAGAAAAGAATCCTTATGATTTCCTTCAATATGAGCTTGGAGATAAGCAATCATGCTTGGAGGAGTGGACTGCTGGGAAATGTATATATAAAATAAAAGGAAACGAAATTAATGTTAAATTATTGGAGGCTATAAGAGTAAGTAAAACTGGAGGGGAAGTTAAAAAAATTGGGAATTTAATGAATTTTTTTGAGGATTTGCCATCAGAGTCTGAGGGAAAAGAAACAAAAAAAAACTTAATTGAAAGCATGAAGAGCTATATGAAGATTTTCAAAGATTTCGTAGGATGAGATAAAGAATTTGAGAAAGAAGAATATTCTGAAGATCAAATTTATAGAGAAATATTAAAATATCTTAAAGAAGAAAGAAGGATTTTATTGTATCATTATTCAGCAATGCAAAAATTGCTATTGAAACTAATGACAATTCAATTAAATATAAGTACATAATTAACTTATGGTAGAATTAATGGGCTATTAGTAAATTTAGTCTTAAATCCTAATAGTGAAAGCTTTCTAATATCCTTGTTTTCCAATTTGTTAATTAACTGTAAAGGAAAAATAGTTCTTACACAATAAGCATGGTCTTAGTTCTTTTCTTTAGACAATTCAGAGATCGAAGAAAAGAAAGTTTATTATTGGGATTAATAGATGTTCCTAAAGGAATAATCACGCTAGAATAACTAGTATGAAAAGATTAGAGGATCAATATAGGCACTGCTTTAAGGAATAGATAAAGAGCTAATCCTGGTCAACAGTGCCAAAAGCGTGATAAGAATAAAATTATTATATAAATGGAATTTCAATAAAAGTATAAAGACTTTTCATCTTTCTAAATCAGTTTTTCATTAACTTTAATAATATGTAATAATGTGTTTAAAGCACCCTGCAAGCTTATATTAATTAAGGAAACATTTAACTTTTTCATTATCCTAAAAAAAGCTGTAAATTTACTTTAGAAGATTACGATGTTTTAATAACCTATCATTCTAAGATAAAATATTTCAAAGAAAAATTTTTTTGTATTTTCATTTATCATGTTCCTTTTGAAATTACGAATAATTTCACCAAGTCTTTGTTGCTTAAAAAATTGTCATTTAATCCTAGCTTTTCGTTCTCTTAATCAGCAGCTTTCTTTCTATCTTTGCATTGCGAATTCTCATTCTTCTCCTATTTTTCATATCAATAAAAATGTTTTTGCTTGCATTCCTAACATTAGCCTACGCTCAAAAATATTACCTTTGTGACAATGATGGTCACGCTTGCAAAATCGGGACAACATGCTGTGCTCGTTCAGACGGCGGCTATGGTTGCTGCCCTCTTTCACAAGCTGTCTGTTGTGCTGATTCAGATGGCCACTGTTGTCCATTAGGTTTTCCAGTCTGCGACATCAAGCATAAAAAATGCACAAATCACTTATTGCTTGGGCAAACTCAAGAAATTCTTATCAAAGAGCCAGCCTTACAAAGCTCAGGAGTCTATATGGCAGAATTCGTATTAGGATTTTTTGAAGGACTCGGCAGTCAAATAGGAGGCGAATTAGTCACAGAATGTTTTAATGACGTATCTTCTGCTTTAAGTTTAATTACAGAATCTTTGGACTCCTTTGGAGGTGTTACTACTTTTGACTTTGACTTGGCGATTCAGCAGCTAAGCCAAGCTTTGACTCATTTATCACATGCAAATTATGAATGCTCGACTGCTTTAGGGCCAGGACTTGCAAAACTTGAAAAATTCTTTAGCCAAATCAGCAATTATGAAAGTTTGGAAAAATTGGTACTTGTGAACGCTTTAAGTAAAAGTAATTATATATGGAGAGAATGGGCAAAAATAGCTGACGCGAGTTTAGAAAATAAAGGGTTTTATTTTGGGAGAGGTATAAGCATTTTATTTGAAGATTAATATAATTCGCTTATATAATAAACATGGGAGGAAATTTAAGTTTGAATTATTATGACTGCTATGGAGCTTTTTGAAGGTTGGTGTATAAAGGGAAGAAAATATTGGGAAGAGAAAAGTGTGAAAAATTGTCGATTTTGGAAGAGGACGAAATCTGTCAGGCTGGGCTGCTTTCAGAATGCGAGATTCAAAGACTTTTGAATGAAAGTCAAGATTATAGTAATAGTTATATAAAAGTGTAATTTATTTTTGCATTTTTCTTATAAATATTGCTATACATTCTTATTTTTATTGTATTTTAGTATCTTTAGATTATTTTGAATTTTATTTATGATGAAGATAATTTTTTTAAAATTTTTTAATATAATAAATTATGATGTGACTGAGGCTCACTTTCGTCAATTTAATATTTTTAAAAAATAAATTAAAGAGATTTAGATATAAAAAAATCAGCTATTTTAAAATTTAATTGTTTATCTATTTTTTGATAAGAATTTAGCTTAATTATTTTCTAGGAACTATTTGAAATGTAAAGTATCTCACACACATAAAAAGTGTATCAAATACAAACGCTTGTAAAAGAGTTCCGTAGAGGAAGCTAATTGCCCAATACCCACTCCATTCAGAGCAGAATTTTAAGCTCAGCATTATAACGCCAATAGGTGACCCAAGAAGTATAATAATTCCTATTGTGCAAGCAATAGCAAGTAAGCCTAAAGTCTTAAGTCTTTTAATGCTGAACACCAAACTTAAGAATATTTCAATAGGAATTGTTATCCCAAGCGCCAAAGTGGTATAAGCTAAATATTTCCCTTCGTAGTCACCAAACAAAGTTTCAGCTGATGCTGACGATCCTGACTTAGTATTTTCAAATATATATAACAGAAATCCTTCTAAGAAAAGCTCAAATACAATAACAGTTGCCAATACAAATAGTCTAGCTTTTCTTGAATAATTAATTCTATAGTATAATAAACCAAAAACTAAGTGACCTTCAAACAACAGAGCAAGCTCAGTTTTAGAGACATCCTCAATTTCTATTTTCTTGTCTTCTTTTTGTTCTTCTAGAATAACATCTCTTCTTTCAGCAATTTCTTCACACTTTATCTCTTCTGGTCTCTCTAAATCTTGAGCATAAATAGTTTGTTCAAATTGCCGGTTATTTTTATTATTAGTTTGTAGATCAAGCTCTAAACTACGATCAGCAGGAGAGTTAACAGAAACTATTTTAACATCGCACTTTTCTTTGTTGTCAGTTCGATCCAAAATGATTACGATAGGAATTAAAATCAGAATAAAGAAGAAAACAGATGCCAAAATATAGGTGGGAACATAATTTTGAGGGCATGATTCTGAATCTTCTGAGGTTGGGATATTAGGTATTGTGATTTTTTCTTGACCTAGCTTGTACATAGAGAAATGGTAGACTTCGAAAATGATGCTTTTTTCTTTAATTTCTTTGATGCTGCAGCCATCATGGACCCAGTTTTTATCAGTTTCATTGTAAAATACACAAGTCCAGTTATAGCCGTCCTCAATACTGTCATAAGTAGGCATCTCTAATGCTATTGGGTAATTTATACTGGAAAATGGGGCATATTCTTCTGCTGATTTTGTTAAGACATAGTTTTTATAATCTCCAGATTGAGAAAAACTCAGTACTGCAACGTCAGAATAATCATTTGAGGTGTTATAATAGTTTGCTTTTATGTTCATAATATTTGTATCTAGATAGCTTAAGTGAGCTGGGAATCAGACAGTCCTATTTTCTCCTAGAGAAATCGTTTTATTAGACATTGTGCTTGGGAAGTTTCTGTGCTTAAAGATTTTAGTCTGCATTGTATTTTGAGATCCATCTAGTGAGCTCTGAGATACTAAATCGTCAGCAGTGGCTGCAACTGTCCAAGTTGATAGGAATTTATCAGCAGCTATTATATATTCTTCTAAAGTTTTCCCTTCATAATCAGTCGAATTTCCATACAAAAGATACTCATCTGCTATAGCAACAACAATTTTTATATTTTCCAGAGTAGGCACAATGGCAGGATTATTAGAAAGTATCCCATCTAGCCAATCAAATATACTCTGGAACATCGCAATAGTCATTAAACTCGTCTGGCCTGCCATAGCATAGACCGATCCTAACACACTTCCTAAAAGATTTTCATCAATATCATTATTTGCAACATAATTTTGCAAGTCGCTCCACATCTGAGAAAACAAAGAAGCCTCAACTGTCGCAGAACTACAAAAAATGGCTATAGAAGAAGGGATATTATCACTGTCTATTATATTCATCAAATATGCGTCCATTAATGAAGAAGTTTGTAATAGTCTGCTGCTATATTCGAATGTAGTTATTTCGCTTGAGTAATCTGAACAAGTTTTCAAGCTATCACACACGTGGATAGTCAGACTATTTTTATTAGGAAACAAATAGGTTTGAATAGAATTGGTTTCTGAGGTATAGCCAAGAACATAAAGTTTGTTATTTCAGGCGTCGAAATATGTATATGTTAATGGGTAATCTGACTCATCTTTGTCATAACAGCCAGAAATGCCGAGATTAAACATCGTAACTAAGGCTGTGCCACTGCTTGGGCTTAATATGAAATCTCCAGAGCAGGATGCGCCGATATTTACTGTGACTGGCAGCTGAGTAATGAATTGAAGATTTGAGGAGTCTATTGTTATGGTAAGAGTAAAAATATAGCTAGAGCCTTCTGCCAGAGAATTAGATGGGAATGAAACTGATGATAGATAATTAGGAGAAATAGAAATATCTGTACCTGATTTTTCTGACCACAGTATCTGAGCAGGAGCTGTAGAATTAATAGATGCTGAAAATTGAATATTTTGCTGAGGACTCACTTTTTGTAAACTCATAGTTATCGCGATAGAGATTTCAGTGTTTTCATCCAAAATGTTGATTTCTACCATTGCGCTTGCACTTCGAGTGTCTTTTGAAATCGTGCAGATAATGTCCCATAAGGCACCTTTAATCATTCTACTTGTCGGAATTGTCAAAGTTGCTGCTGTTACTCCAACTAATAGTATTTCGCCATCACTTCCTAAACAATCTGACTCATCCTCGCTATTTTGGCAAATCCATATATAATTCAAAGTTCCATAAGGATCATCAGGGTCTTTTGAGCCAGCAGCATTAATTTTATAATCTTCACTAGGAGAAACATCACCACTAGTCTTAGACAATTGAATAATCAAAGGTGAAGCAGTTACTGTTATAGAAACCTTGCCACTTCCAGTCAATGTAGCATTAGTATTCACTTGTGAAGCAGAAGCAATAAAAGTGTATGGCCCTCCGATAGGCAAAGTATTTTTCGGGATAGTTAATTTATCAGATTTTGCGTTTTTAAGTATTGAATCATAACTGATAGAAGGGCTTGTAGAAGTATCATAACTCCATGCCCAGGAAACAGGGTTGGTTGTAAAAGTTGAGCAATATGAGGTGATTTTTGCTTTGAGAGTTTTTGATGATGAAAACCACATACTAACTGAATTGCCCTGATCAAATATAATAGACAAAGCACTGCCTGTATTAATAGTGGTAGTAAGCGATGTTTGGTTTGAGTACCCGAGGAAATTGGTTACATTTAAAGTCACAGTCAAAGTGGTAGACATAGATGCAGGGAAATATGACCTTGAAATGGAAATGGAAGAAGCACTCTGAGATTGTATAAAATCGTTCAAGCTTTTATTTGATGGAGAAATACGAGAAGACCAGCTATATGCTAGAGGAGAGCCTAGTCCCAATTGTGATCTTTCACCAGAATATACAAGAGGGTCTGTCCCACAGCTTAAGTAAAGATTTGTTTGGCCACTAATAACAGCGACTGGAGAAGGTGCTGTAGCTGATGAAATAACTACAGAAAGTGGTTGATATGTAATGGTGCAGGAATCTGTAGTATCTTTAACGAGATATGTCCCATCAAGATAAATAGGTTGACTTCTTAGCCCATAATAAGTTCCTAATGCTACCTTAAGTGTTTTGGAGTCTGCCCATGAGCAAATCGAGCTGCTTCCAAGTAGTGAATAAGTTGAAGCCTCAAATACTTTGGAGCAGCTTGGGTCTATTGAGGTATCAAGCTTAACGTTGAAGTAGACATAAAGATAAGTCCATGCTGAGCTGAAATCTGCTGATTTTATATCAGTTGAGGAAAGATATTTCTTGCAAACTACACATTTACTGTTAGACAGTGCATATCCATTACTACAAAGGCAGCTTTTGGTGGCGCTATCATAATAAGAGTTCTCAGTGCAAGAGCAGGCTGTCCCTGACAGCTCTGCATTTGTAATACACTTAGAGCATTTATTTCCATTATCAATGTCACATTCTGTACATAAATTATTACAATCTGCTTTACAGTATCCAGAAGATTCAGAACTGCTAAGTGTAAAACCAGTTTGGCAATGACAGAACTGGTCAGCTGAATCAAGATATGCATTATTTTTACAAGTTTCACATTTTGTAGCACTAGAGCACGAAGAACATGGAGAAGGACATTTCAAGCATTCTTTAGCTAAAGGATAAAACCCTATTAAGCATGAACAGATTCCATTATTTATTGGATTGGTATTCGAAACACATGAATTACAGACAGTATCAGAAAAGCAGGTTAAACATAAGCCAGAACATGTTTTACATTGAGAAAGAGAAGCATTGAAATATTCATGTTGAGAACAAGCACAAACTCCTGTGGAGCCATCAAGAATAGATGTATCAAGACAAGAAGTGCAAAATGTCTCAGATGTGCAAGATTTGCAAGGACCTTTACAATTTAGGCAGGCTTTTGCTGTTGAGTTGAAATATTGAGTTTGTCCACAAGTGCAGAGCTTTGTAGTAGTGTCATAATTCATAGCAGAGTCTATGCAAGAGGTGCATGAAGTTGAGTCTAAACAGTCTTCACAGGTTTCATGACAGCTTTGGCAAGATAAACTGTCTTGGTTAAAATAATAATGTGAAGAGCAGCTGCAAGTCCCTGTAGTTGAGTTATAAGCCATTGTAGAATCTTTGCAAGTAAGGCAGAATGTAGAGTTTAAGCACTTTTCACAGCTTCCTTCACAATCTTGACATGATTTATTAGAAGAATCAAAGTATTTTTTATCAGGGCAGGTACAAACTCCAGCTATTTCATCATGAATCATTGCGGTTTCTGCACAGCTTAAGCAAAAAGTCGCTGATGAGCAAGCCTCGCATGGCCTTACGCAATCAATGCATTTTCCAGATTCTAGATATTTAGAATTTGGGCATGAACAAGTTCCATGGTTTGCATCATAATCCATTATATTATCAATACAGCTTAAGCAGAATTCAGCAGACCCTGAACAAATTGAGCAAGGACTTTTACATAAGCTGCAGACTTGTGAATTAGCATCATAGAATTGGCCAGATGGGCACGAACAAATCCCTGATGTAGGGTTTAATATCATAGTTTCTGGATTTATGCAAGAATAGCAAAAAGAAGAATTATAGCAGCTGGAACAAGGAGCTATACAGTCCTTACAAGTATTATTTTCTATGTATTTTCCAGAAGAGCAGCTTGATATCAGGCATGAAAGTCCATCACAATAATATCCAGAATTGCATTGTGTGCATGAAAAAGCATCTGAACAAGCAAAACAATTTTCTATACATGGTTTGCAGAGCTTTGTATTATTATTATAATAAAATTCTTCTTTGCATTTGCAGCTAGTCATATTTGAAGGATCTTTGATCATATTATCCAAATCAATGCATTGGCTGCATTCAGTTGCATTACAAACAGAGCATAAAATACTGCAAGCCTGGCACTTTTCTCCATCGTAATAAGCAGGCTCCACACATTTGCAATTTCCTAGGTTAAGCAAGTCTACTTCTTGTAAATTTTTGTCATCACAAGCGGAGCAGTTTGCAGCTGAGGTACAGTTAGCACACATAATTCCGCAAGGAAGACAAGTGAGGCCATCAGAATAATGCTTATCTGGGCAGCAATTAGGTTTTTTGGTGATAGCGATATCGAGATTAAGTTCTGGCTTGCAAGAATAGCATTCACCTGAGATGTCTTTGCAATTTAAACAGTTAGATTGGCAAGGTTTACAACTCAAGCCATCATAGTAGTTGCTTGAGGGACAACAAGAGCTAGAGCTTTTTATTTTAATATCTACTATCATTTGGTTACTGCAATCTTTACAGATGCCTGTTATCTCCTCACAGTCAGAGCAACCTTGAGGGCAAGGCAAACATTTGGTTCCATTAAAATAGCTACCAGGGATACACTTGCATGCATTTTCAGTAGAGTTATAAGATTGTCCTTCTGGACAGCATTTTTTGGAGCTGACAATAGCTATATCAAGAGTCATATCTTTATTGCAAGATATGCATTTATTTGGTCCTTGACACTCTAGGCAATTATCTAAACATAAAATGCATTTATTTTCAGTCAAATTATAGAACTCTCCTTTTGGACAGCATTTTGGTGAGCTTATAAGAGCTATGTCTAGGGTCATTTCTGTGTAACAAGACTTGCAATCACTTTGATTATCACATTCTAAGCAATTGTCTGAGCAAGATTTGCATTCTTTTTTTGAAAAATCATAGAATTGTCCAGTAGGGCAGCATTTTTTAGAGCTGGCAATAACAGTATCAAGAGTCATCTCTTTTTCACAAGAGCTACACTTGCTTTGTCCTTCACACGTTAAACAGTTACTTAAGCATTCTTTGCATAATTTTTCAGAGTAATCATAAAATTGTCCTCTAGGGCAGCATTTCTTACTACCTATGACTTCAATATCAAGGATCATCTCTTTTTGGCAAGAATTACACTCTTTTGCATTTTTGCATGCTAAGCAGCTTTCTGAGCAAGAAATGCATTCTTTAGTAGAAGAATCGTAGAATTCTCCATCAGGACAACATTTTTTAGAGCTTACAATTTGTGCATCAAGAGTCATTTCTTTATCACATGATCGGCATTTATCTGGATTATCGCAAAATGAGCAGTTAGATAAGCAAGGTCTGCATTCATGCTCTGATGTGTTATAAAATTGTCCTGAGGGACAGCATTTTGTTGAACTTATAATTGTAGTATCAACAGTCATTTCTTTATCGCATGATTTACAATCATTTGAATCTTCACAGTCAAAGCAGTTTGCAGAGCAAGGTTGGCATATGCGGTCTTTGGTATCATAGAATTGTCCAGGAGGGCAACATTTTTTTGTTTTGTTAATGGCTAAATCCAAGGTCATCTCTTTTCCACAAGAATAGCATTTATCTTTTCCAGCACAATCTAAGCAGTTATCTGAGCATGTTTTACAATCGTTTTCGTTTTTGTCATAGAATTGTCCTTGAGGACAGCACATTTTTGAGCTTATAATAGTTGTATCAACAGTCATTTCTTTTTCACACAATTGGCAATTGTTTTCATCACATGGCTTGCATATTTTTTGAACTGAGTCATAAAATTCTCCTTCAAGACAGCATTTTTTAGACCTTAAAATCGCTATATCAATAGTCATTTCTTTCCCACAAGATTGGCAATTATTGAGTCCCCGGCATTCTAAACAATTTTCTGAGCAAGGCCTGCATTCATGATCTGGCATACTATAAAATTGTCCTGAAGGGCAACATTTTGTTGAGCTTATAATTGCAGTGTCAACAATCATCTCTTTATCACAAGATTTGCAATCATTCAAATCTTCGCAGTCAAAGCAGTTAGCAGAGCAAGGTTGGCATGACTTCTCTTTGGTATCATAGAATTGTCCAGAAGGACAACATTTTTTTGTATTTTTAATGGCTAAATCCAACGTCATCTCTTTTCCACAAGAATAGCACTTATCTTTTCCAGCGCAATCCAAGCAGTTATCTGAGCATGGTTTACAATCGTTTTCGTTTTTGTCATAGAATAGTCCTTGAGGACAGCACATTTTTGAACTTATAATAGTTGTATCAACAGTCATTTCTTTTTCACACAATTTGCAATCGTTTTCATTATCACATTCTGAGCAATTGGATAAGCATGACTTACATACTTTTTGAACTGAGTCATAAAATTCTCCTTCAGGACAGCATTTTTTAGTATTCACAATAGCAATATCAATAGTCATCTCTTTGCCACAAGAACTGCATTTATTTGGTCCTTCACAATCTAAACAACCATCTAAACATGGTTTGCATATATTTTCTGTTAAATCATAGAACTCTCCTTTTGTGCAGCATTTTGACTTACTTATAAGAATCATGTCCAATGTCATTTCTTTTCCACAGGATTTACAATCATTTTGAGTATCACAGTCTAAGCAGTTATCTAAGCAGGATTTGCATGTATTTTCAATTTTATCATAGAATTGTCCTGGAAGGCAACATTTTTTAGATCTGACAATAGCAGTATCAAGAACCATTTCTTTTTCACAAGAACTGCATTTATTTGGTCCCTTACATTCCAAACAATCATTTGAGCATGTTTTACACTCATCTTCAGAGTAATCATAATACTCCCCTTTTGGACAGCACTTCTTTGAACTCACGATAAAAGTATCAATAATCATTTGTTTTTCGCAAGTGCTGCATTTGTTTGTATTTTCACATTCTAAACAGTTTTCTGAACAAGAGATGCATTCTTTTGTAGGAGAATTGTAGAATTCTCCTTCAGGACAACATTTTTTAGAGCTTACAATTGCTATATCAACAGTCATTTCTTTGTCGCAAGATTGACATTTATTAAGTCCTTGGCATTCTAAACAATTTTCTGAGCAAGGTTTGCATTCATGATCTGGTGTGCTATAAAATTGTCCTGAAGGACAGCATTTTGTTGAGCTTATAATTGTAGTATCAACAGTCATTTCTTTATCGCATGATTTACAATCATTTGAATCTTCACAGTCAAAACAGTTAGCAGAGCAAGGTTGGCATGACTTCTCTTTGGTATCATAGAATTGTCCAGAAGGACAACATTTTTTTGTATTTTTAATGGCTAAATCCAACGTCATCTCTTTTCCACAAGAATAGCACTTATCTTTTCCAGCGCAATCCAAGCAGTTATCTGAGCATGGTTTACAATCGTTTTCGTTTTTGTCATAGAATAGTCCTTGAGGACAGCACATTTTTGAACTTATAATAGTTGTATCAACAGTCATTTCTTTTTCACACAATTTGCAATCGTTTTCATTATCACATTCTGAGCAATTGGATAAGCATGACTTACATACTTTTTGAACTGAGTCATAAAATTCTCCTTCAGGACAGCATTTTTTAGTATTCACAATAGCAATATCAATAGTCATCTCTTTGCCACAAGAACTGCATTTATTTGGTCCTTCACAATCTAAACAACCATCTAAACATGGTTTGCATATATTTTCTGTTAAATCATAGAACTCTCCTTTTGTGCAGCATTTTGACTTACTTATAAGAATCATGTCCAATGTCATTTCTTTATCACAAGATTGGCACTCATTAACTTTTTCACATTCTAAACAATTAGTAGAGCATAGTTTACAGATTTTTTCAATTTTATCATAAAATTGTCCTTGAAGGCAGCATTTTTTTGAAGTAATTATAGCTAGATCAAGAGTCATTTCTTTATCACAAATGCTACAGCTCCCCAACTTTTCGCATTCTAAACAATTTGGCGAGCATAATTTGCAATCATTTTCTACTATATTATAGAACTGGCCTTTAGGGCAACACTTTCCTTTGCCTTTGATGCTAATATCAAGGTCCATCCCTTTATCACAAGTCTTGCAGCTGCCCAAGCCATCACATTCCAAACAATTTTCAGGACAAGGTATGCATTTAATTCCATTATAATAGCTTGAAGGGTCGCAGCAAGGTTTAGATTTTGCTATTTTTATGTCTAAGGCCATTTCTTTTTCGCAATTTATGCATTTTTGAGTTATATCTTCACACTCTGAACAATTAGGAGTGCAGGAAATGCAATCAGATCCATTATAAAATGTGCCTTTAGGACAACAAGATTTTTTGCTTTTGATTTTAATATCAGCAGTCATTTCAGGCTGACAAAGAGCGCATGAGCTTGTACTGTTACAGCTTAAACAATTTTCAGGACATTTTTCACAGCTTGACCCACTATAAAAAGACCCTTCCAGGCAGCAAGGACTTTTCTTAATAATTTCTACATCTAAAGCAAGCTCAGGCCTGCAATGAATACATTCACCAGTAATATCTTTGCAATCAGCACACTCATTAGGACAAGGAATACATTTTTTCCCATCATAATATGTAGATTTAGGACAGCATCCAGTGCTAAACTTAAATAGGGTTGCATCTATTATCATTTCTTTTTCACAAGGTTCTGAGTTGTCCTGAAGAAGTCTTTTAGTGTCTGTTTTTGGTTGATGATTTACGTTTTTGGCATGACTTTTTGGAGCTAAAGTAAATTCAATGTAGACGTCAGTACCATCATTAACTAAGACTGAACCATCAAGTTCAACCGCTTGAAGTAGAAAGAACGGCAAAAATAGCCAAAGCAGAATTAAATTTGACATATTTTATAATTTTCTTATAATAAATGATAAAAATTATAGATTAATTAAATCAAATGGTTTTGGCTTACGTTCTAAATAATTTTTGAAAGTTTTATATCAAATGTTTATAAAAATATGCATAAAAGGATTCCAATAAAGCCTCCATATCGTGTTCTGACCTTTAAATAATTGGCTGGCTGTGATTTTATAAGCCGATGCTCGAAAATATTATACATAAATCGATATACATTTTTACACATAAACTATTAATTTTCTATAGTTAAAAGAATTTACCGAATAATTTAAGAATAAAAGAGAACCTAAAATAAAGTCAAATAATTATTAAACAAAAATCATCAAATTTAATGATGATTTTATCCTTTTTCATAACTTAATTAAATAAACTTTAATTAGAATTATAATTTTGTATAACATTCTTAGATTCTGAATATTTCTAAAAGATTTTTAAAATTCTTTTGAAATTTTATTATCATAAAAGGCTTCATATAAAATTTTTTTCTAATTTTCAAAATTTAGAAGTTTGTTAGTAAAGAAATATGGAACATAGGAGAAGCAAGATGTCTTTTCCTACACCAAGATAATTTTTTGAGAAATTTTTCCTTTCAAAAAATCTAGGAAACTTAATAAAATGCACTGCTCTTTTTCTTATTCCTCAATTCTTTTATCTTCCATTTATTAATAATTATTTTATCAATTTTCCGGAATTTTAGATTTAAAATATATGCATACTCATTTTAAGGAATTTATGATATATAACTAAGCTTGTAAAATAAGCATTATACATTTTGAACTCCATTTATTTGCTTAAAATCTAATTTTTATAGGAATTTCAACAAAATTGAATGCCGTTTCTTTTAGGATTAAATTATGTGTATAGCCTATCCCTATTAAAAGTCTTATTGAGAAAAGTCTCAAATAGTTGTATCCTATCAATTGTTGAAGCTTCAATTGCCGTAAATTATCTTTGAATTCATCAATGGCCTGTCTAATGGTTGTCTTTGATCCAGAACCCTTTAGAAATTCTAAACTTTTCTCACTAGTTTTATTGTAATAGAATTACCCATTAATACGCATTTAAATTGATTTTGGTTAAATTTGGCTATGAGTTCTAGAGGCAGCCTGGAATTTAAAAGCTAGAGATTTTAAGAAACTGACATGAAAACTTTGCTTGATTTGCAAATAATTTCATAATATTTATATTTGAAATGCTTTATTCGAATCCTCTAATATATAAGCTAAAGCATTTGGAGTCTTTTTGATTTTTATTAGCTTTATTATGAAAGAGAAGGCTTAAGGCGCCATTTAAAACATTTACTGGTGAAAAATGATCTAAAGGTTATAAATTATATCGAAAATTGTAAAATATGTCTCTAGATCTAAATTTTTTATAAAGAAAAATTGTAGATGGTTTAATAATTATTATGGCTTTATTATTTTTGATAGCCTTTCAGATCGTATTTGTTATATCAAATCAATCGCAAAGCTCTACAGAACATCAAACTGATATTAAGGACAAAAATCAGTATCAGAATAAATCACCAACAGATTTTGGAAATCCCCAAAACTACCTTAATGAAGGAGGCGAAAATCAAATGGACTCAGAATCATTTGAAGCCCTATACAAGGTAGACGAGGACTCAAGAAATGTGCAAGACCCAAATGAGTCGTCAATAAAGCAAAATCCAAATGAAGAGTCAACAGATTTAAAAGCAAGCCAAGATGCTGATAATTTGTGAAACAGTACGAATAGTAGTGGGAATTTAATAAAGGATTTAAACGAATCAGCACAAGGAGAAAGAAAGCTTCAAGATAACCGCTGCAATTATGGACAATACTACGATGGTCGAACTTCAAACTGCATTTACTGCCATAGGAAATTTCCGATGTGTTTGTCATGCAATGAAACAAGCTGCAATACATGCCTTCAAGGCAATCTTACTGCTGACGAAACATGCATTTTATGTCCAGATGGCTGCGATACTTGTGACCAAACCGGATGCATTACTTGCAAAGATTCTTATTATAAAGACTCTGATGGTGAGTGTTTACCGTGTGATGTGAACTGTAAGAAATGCGATGCAAACTCTTGCCTGGAATGCAACGATTGAAGTTTTATGAATGAGCTTTCTCACTGCACTTCATGCTATTCATGAATTCCTAATTGTTCCACATGTGACAAATCAGGATGCAAAGCTTGCCATTGAGGCTATACTTTAAAATCATATAGTGCCGATGGATTTCCTTTTTGCGCTCATTGCAATTTAACATATCCTAATTGTGCTGATTGTGACGAATCAGGTTGTAGAAATTGCTTAGGAGGGTATCGTTTAAGCTCAAGTGGCCATTGCGTTGATGGTTGTGATGATAATTGCATTACATGTACAGACTTTTGGCAATGTACACAATGCAATCAATCTTTTTATTTAGATGAATATAAAAAATGCCAGCCTTGCCCAAGTAATTGTCTTAATTGCGATCAAAATGGCTGCAATTTATGCCAAAGCGGCTACACAACGAATTGGATAGACTCTTCTGTATGCATTAAATGCCCAGATAATTGTCTGTATTGTGATGGAAACCCAAATTGATGCATGATGTGCAATAATGGCTATTATATAAGCTCCGATGGAAGCTGCAAATTATGCTCCGAGAAGTTTGGTGAATCATGCAATTCTTGCATAGAAACAGCTTGCCTAGGTTGTGTTAAAGATAACTATGTCCCAAATACTAATGGTACCTGCGTCCCATGTACTGAAGTTTTTAAAAACTGTCAACATTGTAGTGGTATTTGATGCTCGATTTGTGATGATTACTATTACTGAGATTACAACGGAAACAAATGTAGACCATGCGCACCTGGCTGCAAACGGTGTTATGACTCAAATTCTTGTTCAGAGTGTGAAAATTGAATACAACCATATCAAGATGGAACTTGTGAACTTTTTAGCGCTGCAGGTACTTATTGAAATGCCGCTACAAATTCTCGAAAACTGTGTTCTTACGGATGCAGAAATTGTAACAGTCCTACTAGCTGCAGTAAGTGTTGGGCTGCAAATATGATAAACAATGGAGATGGAACCTGCTCTTGTAAATCAAATTCTTATGCTATTGGATACTCGCATACTTGCCAGCCTTGCTCAGATTTTGGTTGTAAAACTTGTGAAGTAGTGGACTTATTTTATGGCAAATCGATCAAATGTATTTTGCCACTAAAGTGCTCGGGGGATAAAAATATGAGAGAAAACGTTTTGGGAGAGTGCGAGTGCGCTCCTGGCTATTGGCTTGATTACCAGTACCCCAGAGCTTGTCAGCCTTGTGCGCCTGGATGTGCAGATTGCAGAAATAGCATACAAGTATGTGAAGCTTGTTTAGATGCTTACTATATGGTGAATAATTTGAATGGGTCCTGCTCTTGTATTGGAAATATGACTTATAACTCAGCTACATTTCGCTGTGAGGGTTCATTCTTACCGAATTCAACAATAGAAAATCCAATATTAAATTGTGCTGAATATGGAACTTCAGGGTGTTCTAAATGTGAACAAGGGCATTTCCTTTATGATAATTCTGGAGTCTTAGAATGTTTATGTAAGATTTTATTTAGCTTGTTCTGAGTCTTGCAATAGCTGCGATCCTCATCCTGGATGCTATCTTTGTGGGACTACAATAGAGAAAGAGTCATCAACTTGTACTTCCGATAACTCAGTTGGGTACTTGACGAGTTTTGAAGATGGAAACCTAATCCTTGACTTTGCTTATGATCTCCCAGAGCCACTGAGCCTTAAAGAAATTATTATAAAGAGTCCAGGGAATTATGACACCTCGTCATGGCATATGACTCAAGTAACTCCAAGGCAATATATGATTTCTACTAACCTTCAAGACAGTGATCTTCCTATCGATGTCAGATTCAAGTTTAATCGTGGTTAGTTAACTAATAGTCATCAAATTATGATTATAAGGTATCTATATTTTTAAAAGATGGCGATTTATAAGGGTTCTTAGTGGCTGGCTAGTTTATTCCTGCCAGATAAATGTACTTAATAATTTACTTGGATAATCTGGGGCAGTTCTTTTTCTTGCTAGAGCATATGGCAAAATTTTACCTTATTATAAAATTTTAAAATAATCATATCTCATTCCTAAATTATTTTATAATTTAAAAATTTAACCTCACTCTGCTATGAGAATAAAAACTTTGGTCTGAGACTAAGTCAAAAATTTGGTAATCTAGTCAATTTTCTGAGAATACTAAAGTTATTTTGGTTGAAAGAATTTTTAGCTTTAACAGAATTTTTGCTACGCTAATTAGCTTCTTAATAACTTTATAAATGATAATTGCTTTAGATTGTGTAGAAGCTCGAATAATGAACCATTTTGGTATTTAATGAGAATAAGGCACACTTTTATAATTTAATAACCTCTGCATTTATTATCGTGATAGTGATTTTTTAAATTGTCAATAATTTATTTATTATTATAAAAAGTAAAGAATTTGACATTATTTTGAAGCTTTTTTTAATTCTAATGTATGTTTAATCAAAAATGGAACTATTTCCTATAAGAATATTATAAAGAAAAATAGAAAATATTGGATAATTACAAATTTTTTAATGAATATATGAAAAATATAAATTTAAATAGTCAAAGTATTTTTAGTTTGCTTAAAAACTATTTTTTGGCCTTCTATATTTAGTGGCGTAATGAAGATATATTTCTAATTTTAAGTTTGAAAGTAAATGTGGAGTTTTTAATTTTGCAATATTGTAATTAGGAAGACTAAATCACTGATATCGATAGTAATTCAATCCAAATCTATATAAAATAATGAATAATACAATTATAAAATAATTACATGGGTATAACTAAAGCTTAAATTCTTTTGGTGAGATAGATTTAATGCTAATCTGAATAAAGAAAATTATGATTAAACTGTGTCTATGTATTTTGCAATTGCCCTAAATTTATATTCTGATTTGAAATCTATTAACTCTATTATATTATATACAGGCAAATATAATTTCTCGCCAATTTTGAGGTTTTCATCATATAATCTACCAGATTTTCGAGCACTTCTTTCTATGTAATTAATTTCAATTATATTCTTCTATTCAAATAAAAAAAACTATCAATTATAAGCTAAATAAATAAACTCTTGAACTTAAAGCAAAGAAGAATATATTATGAGTAATTTTAGCTTTTAATTATTCATATAATCTAAAAA
Source organism: Blepharisma japonicum (assembly GCA_949751835.1). Lineage (NCBI taxonomy): Eukaryota > Ciliophora > Heterotrichea > Heterotrichida > Blepharismidae > Blepharisma > Blepharisma japonicum. The sequence goes on along the minus strand of CATKHK010000138.1, from coordinate 4,322 downwards.
TTCAGCATCTTTAATTGATATAAAAGAAAATTGCTTTTCTACAAAGCATAAAACCAAAAATTTCATCTAATTACAATTCCATGATGCTTTTCCTTCACAAAGTGTATTAATTAAAATTAAAATCATCAAAAATTAAAAATGTAACACCTTTACTTATCAGAAACACCATTTATAAAAAATATGAAAAACTTCAGCTAATTATTATAAGATTAATGCACAAAAATGGAAATTGTGTAGAATAATTATAATGGTTTTTGTTTTTCTTGCGTTTTTACAGCTGGCATTTGCATATTCAAGTCAACGCCCTAATGATCAATCAAAAAACTATGATAATGGAAGAGAAGCCATGAATCAGCCACTTCTTAGTTTTGGAGGATCTCAATACCAATATTATCCTCCAGGAAGAAGTCAGAATCTAATTACCCTTCAGGAAGAAGCCAGAATCAGAATTATCCAGCAGACATTGGTCAATACTGAAACCCAAATGAGCTTCCTAAAGATCCAATAGGAGCTCAAATTCCCAATTCGCCCCGTTATATGCAAATCTTAAAGAAGGCCAAAAGATTTTTTCGAGAACCAATATCCATATAACACTATGGCTGGCAGAAATCTTCAAGATTTAAACTCTACCGCAACAGAAAGACAATTGCAGTCAAACGGCTGCTTTTATGATCAATTTCTTGACAGCAAAACTGGTTTATGTACTAATTGTCGTTCAAAGTTCTCTACATGCTATACTTGCAATGAAACAGCATGCAACCAATGTAATTATAATTTATTCCTAAGCAGTGACGGATTCACATGTCCAGTATATTGTAATACCTGCAACCGAACAAGCTGTAATGAATGCTATTCAGGCTATTTCATGGACACAGATGGAGCTTGTGTCAAATGCATCGAAAACTGTTTAAAATGTAATGATGTTTCCTGCACAATGAAATTTAATCTTTTCATGCTGAGTTAATTTAATTTTTAATTTTATATAGCTGTTCCTTATTAAGACCAAATTTGAAATTCAGCGAGCTATTCACCCGCTTATGGGGTTGCTCAAATGAAAGTCTTATTTCCTAATGATTGTTCTAATTCATTTAAAAATACTACTATTTAGCCTTTAAGAGAGCGGCTCTAAAGCTAAGTGCTTTAGAAATCACTGAGTCTTTTATATTCTCGATAAGAGTATTTTATTATTACTTCTCTTATAATTCTTAATATTTATTATTAGACCCTCTCATTGCTTATGAATGTGATATAATCCAACCATTGCATCCTGAAAACCAAGATTTCTGCGTTTCTGATGTTATATTATTCGGCAAAGCAAATAGAAGTAGCATATAATTACTTAAAAGCCAAAAGAGAAAAGGCAAATAGAGAATTCAGTTTAAGCTCACTAATTTTTATCTGGATTTTGTGGGGTAAAAACCGTTAAAGAAAAGAGGTCTAGCAAAGTTAAAAAATATGTTTTGCAATCATTATCAAATACATAAATTAATTGTTGACTTGAGTATTTTGCTTCACATTGCACTGAATTTGGGTCTTCAGGATGCTCTAAATGCGATCAAGGGTATTTTCTTTATGATGATTCAGGGATTTTAGAATGCTTATGTAAGAATTTATTTAGCTTGCTCTGAGTCTTGTAATAGCTGTGATCCTCATACAAGGTGTTATCTTTGCGGCACTTCAATAGATAAAGAGTCATCAGCTTGCGCCTCAGAAATTTCATTAGGATATCAAACCCATTTTGAAGATAGAAATCTTATCCTTGATTTTGCCTACTCAAGTTCTTTGATAGTACAAAAACATTGAAAAATCTTACTTTTGTGGAACTTAACAAATTATTAAGAGAATAATTTTTAAATACTATTAATCATAATCATTATAAAATTTCCTGAAATTTAGACAGGCATATTCTAAAATGCAAAATTTATAAAATAATTGATTTCCCGATAAATATATGCAATTTAAATATTTTGTAGATTACTTATTATTGCTTTAAAAAAAAACCTGCTCAATTGAGAGTTATGACCTTCCAGAACCTCTAAATCTTAAAGAAATTATTATAAAGAGTCTAGGGAATTATGATACCTCATTATGGCATATGAATCAAGCATCTCCAAGACAATATATTCTTATTACTAACTTAGAGGAAAGTGATCTTCCAATCGATATCAGTCTTACATTTAATCGCGCCCATTAAATAATTATCACCAAATTTTGCATTTATGGCCTATTGTTTTCCTGCACATTTAAATAATAAGTCACTATCATAATTTATAATTTTATCTTTTGTTTAAAAAAATTATTCAATTCATTTGCTTATCGTAATATTATTTAATTTTCTTATGTATTATTTGGTTTTGATCAATATTTTTGATTTTTTATGTTGCATAAATTGATTCTATTAATAGGTTAATAATCTTAATTGATTAATGCAAGAATTCGAAGAAGAAATATTAGGTGTTTGGCAATGTAGACACTTTATAAAATATAAGTAAGAAAATCTAGCTATTTTATTACCTAAGAAAATACCATTGATATTAGATTCAACATTGCTTTGAATTAAAATAAATTCTAATTACCTCAAGGGCAAAATTCATTTCTTCTTTGGTACGTTGAACTGTACACTCATGATAAGGTTCAAGGAAAGTGTTATCAATACCAACCTATGAATGTCAGTTTTCATAAAAATGTAAAAAATTATAATATAATAAATTTAGGTATTCTAATTGTCTGTATTGCCAATTAAACTTAGCCATGAGTTCTAGAAACAGCCTTGAAATTTAAAGTATAAGCTTTTTAAAAATATGATTTGCGAAATTTGCTTAATTTTTGGTAATATTAAATAATAAACAGATCTTTTGAAATTTATATAATTATGTTATAAGATAAAAGCTTAAGAGCTAATTTTAAAACCACTGATTAAAATTGTAAGTCTTTTCTATATCTTGGCCTTATATAAAATAAAAAATATAAAGCTCTTTGAAAAATTTATATTTATCTTGAAATTGTATAATTTGATAGGAAAATTGTAGATGATTTAATAATTATTATGGCTTTGATATTTTTGATAACCTTTCAGATTGCACTTGTTGCATCTCAAAGCCCTAAAGAATATTCAACTAACTTTCAAGATGAAAATCAATATCAAAATCAATCCCCAACAGACTTTGAAAAATCTCAAACCCAAAAAAACCTTAACAGTATAGACCTGAATCAAAATTCCTCATGAATAGATTCTGACTCATTTGAAAGTCTAGACGAAGAAGATATGGAAGCTCCTTTTTCATATCATATAACTTTAGGATATCCAGCTAACTACTTTTCTCCTGGTATGTCTTTGAAAAATGGAAGAATATATATGCCAGCAAAAAGGAAAGTTCAAGCTAACGGCTGTTATGAAGATCAATACTTTGACAGTGAAACTGGGAGCTGTGCTGAATGCCATAAGAAATTCCCAAAATGTTGGTCATGTGATGAAAAAGCATGCCATCATTGTAATATCGGCACTCTAAATGCTGATGGAGAATGCACTATATGTCCAGACGGTTGTGCTTCTTGCGACCAAACAGGCTGCATAAGCTGCGAAGATCATTATTATAAAGACTCTGATAGTGAATGCTTTCCATGCGATTATAACTGTGATAAATGCAACGCGACTTCTTGCACTAAATGCATGGATGGATATTTTTTGGATGAGTTTTCTTATTGTGAGGATTGCAATTCAAAAATTCCTAATTGTAAACAATGCGACAAATCAGGATGCCAAGTCTGCTCTGAAAAATATTATATAGACTCAAATAGCACTGATGGGTTTTCTTATTGCACCAGTTGCTCTTTAACTTTTCCACATTGTGAGGATTGCGATAAATCAGGTTGCAAAACCTGCTCTCTTGAGACTTATTTGACTCCAGACGGCAAATGCACTATTTGTGATGAAAATTGCAATGAATGTAATCATTTAGGGCAATGTATGAAATGCAATTCACTCTTTTATTTAGATGAAAATTATAAATGTCAGCCTTGTTCAAGTAAGTGCACATATTGCAATCAAAAAGGCTGCATTAGCTGCCAAAGTGGTTACTACATTAACTCTCTTAAATGTAGCAAGTGCCCTGATCATTGCAGCGACTGTCAGGAAAACCCAAATGTTTGCACAAATTGCGATGATGGTTATTATTGGAGCCTCGATGGCAAATGCAAATTATGCTCTGAGAAGTTTGGTGATTTATGCATTAGTTGCGATGAATCAACTTGCCTTGAGTGCGATGATAATGAATTTGTCCCAAGCTCTGATGGTACTTGCGCACCATGCTCTAAAGTGTATA
>CATKHK010000137.1:0-67488 GCA_949751835.1 Blepharisma japonicum | reverse complement strand
TAGTCCAATATTTATTATCATCTGCACAACATGATGTCTTTTTAAGCTTTACTCTTATGCTTGAAGCCTTTATAAGATTAGAACATTGTATGCAGGAACCGTCACCATCATTACAGTAGTCGCAATTAGTTGGACAAGCAGTACAGGCTGATGCACCCGTAGGCCAATATTCATCATTGTGAGTGCAACAACTTGGCTGTTTTTTCACTTTGACAGCGATTGTTGGGAATTTCACTTTTGTAGAGCATTCTAAACACTTTCCAGAAATGTTTTCACATAAACCACAGTTTGCGACAGGACATGTCGTACAGCCTATTGAGCTCTTATAATATTGGCCTGGATCACAGCATGTAGCTATATTGACTTTTAAGGAGTTTCCTTTGAAGTATTTTTCACAGCTGATACAATCTCCTGAGACATCTTGGCACATAAGACAATGACTACTACATGTATTGCATTGATTGCTGCTAGTCCAATATTTATTATCATCTGCACAACATGATGTCTTTTTAAGCTTTACTCTTATGCTTGAAGCCTTTATAAGATTAGAACATTGTATGCAGGAACCGTCACCATCATTACAGTAGTCGCAATTGTCTGGACAAGAAGCGCAAGGTCCTCCAGTTGGATAATATTGGCTATCATCAGTGCAACAGCTTGGTTGTTTTTTTACTTTGACAACAACTGTTGGGAGTGTTACTTTTTTGGAGCATTGTAAACAGATTCCTGAAATATTTTCACACAAATCGCAATGTGACACAGGACATGCCTGACACGGTTCAGATGTAGTTTTAATGTATTTGCCTGGATCACAGCATGTAGCTACATTGACTTTTAAGGAGTTTCCTTTGAAGTATTTTTCACAACTGATACAGTCACCTGAGACATCTTGGCACATAAGACAATGACTACTACATGTATCGCATTGATTGCTGCTAGTCCTATATTTATTATCATCTGCACAGCATGATGTCTTTTTGAGTTTGACTTTTACGCTTGTAGCCTTTAATTTTTTAGAGCACTGTATACAAGAGCCGTCGCCATCAGCACAATAATTACAGTTGCTGTCTGGACAGCTAGTACAATCACCTAATGAGCTTGGCTTATATTGCTTATCGTCACTACAACAGCTTGGCTGTGTTTTTACTTTAACAACAACAGTTGGGATCTTTATTTTTTTGTTGCACTGAAGACATTTTCCGGACACATTTTGACATTTGCCGCAGTTGTTATCGGGGCAAGCAACACAGGCTGCTGGAGTAGCAGTTAAGCTCCAATATTGTTGAGCAGGGCAGCAGTGATTCACATCCAATTGCACGGATCCCTTGAGTGTCTTTGCGCAAGAAATACAATCCCCAGTCACATCTTTGCAATCCAAACAATTTTGATCAGTACAACTAACACAAGAACTGCCATTCCTATACTTTCCTGTATCACAACAGCTTGTCTTCTTTTTGTTCAACCTCACAGCTGTAGCCTGAAATGTTCTTTTGCATTGAATGCAACTCATCCCATCTCCTCCGTCTTGGCAAGCTGAGCAGTTATCATCAGGGCATTGCACACATTGGTTATTTGAAGTTTGCCAAAACTGATTAGGATCTGAACAACAACTTGTTTTTTTTACTCTTAAAATGAGATTTGCAGGCACATTAACTTTCTTTGAACATTGGACGCAGTCACCAGTAGAGTCAGCACAAGCCAAACAGTTGGCATCAGCACATACTTGGCATTTATTAGATGGGTTGAGATATTTTTGGTCTGCACAGCAAGATGGAGATTCTTTTACCTTGATTATACTCCTCATTATGACTTTCCTATTAGAGGAGCAGGAAGTGCATGCTGTTTGAGCTGGATCATAAAATTGGCCGGTAGGACAAGTCTGGCAAGTAGACCCGTCAAACCAATCGCCGGCAGTAGCACACTGGCAAGCATTTCCAGTTTTAGTTTGGGTGCCTTTACATTTGCATTTTTGATTGGTAGTGTCTGATGCGTCGAATTCCATTCTGTATGGGTCAATACATCCTAAGCATTTCTGAGTAAAGTCTTCACAATATACACACAAATCGCCACAAGAAACGCAAGCTGAACTATCAGACTTGGTAGACTGGCCTGGAGCACATTGTAAAACTGTACCGACAAGAACTCTCCAATGAGGGTTTTCAGTGGTAAAAGGGGAAGACTCTCAAGGCTCTTTATAAAATTTTTCAGTTATTGGAAGTTGTCAAGGGACTTTGCCTTTGTCATTAGAAGGCAGTGAGTGTTGAACTTCTGAAGCTTGAAGCAGCACAACTGATAGAAGAAAGCATAAAAGAAGCCGACTTGGCATATTTTATAAGCTTTAATTTCCATTGAGAAATATCTGGATGTATAAATATGGGATAAAGATTTTTTCAGATGCTTGATTTTTAGGGGAAGAATTAATTTCCTAAGCTTATACAATTTAAATTTTTTCGTAAATAAAAAGGATGAAATAAGAAGGAAATTTTTTAAGTTTGGGAGGCGTTGGGCTAAGAAAGTATAGCAGCCAGTTAGGGAGGCTGGAGTTGGAATTTATGGTAAAATGGAAACGAAAAAGAAGGTCTTGGGATTGAGGAGTATTTTTTAAATATCTTCACCTTTGAAGTGTATTAAGCCAAAGGTTTTAGAATGCCTATTTCATATTTATGGAAGAATAATTATGTCTTGAGAAATAAATTGTATTGAGACCACTCCATTAACCTAAACTTTAATAAAATTTAAAAGCTAATGGATTTTGGAAAGAAGAAGGATAGGCTTCATAATTATCTGAATTTTGAGCAATAATTAAATGCATAGCCTTAATTAAAATTTTGTTAAGTTTTGTCTTAAAGCCAAAACCATAAGCTTAGCTTCGAAATTGAATGAATAGCAAGCACTTATAGGATAAACTTCTTGTCATTCATTATTTAAGTCCAGCAGAGGCTAAAGAATTAAACTAAAATGCAATTTTTATTCAGAAAATAAGAATAGGTCACATTTGAGTAAACGATTATAAGAAGATTGATTATATTCCAAGATTAAATTAATTAATAATATATTAATAATTCCTAAATAAAATTATGATTTTAGGTTTTAATTGATAAAGTATTATGTTAGAGCTAATAAAATAAAGCAAAAATCGATTAAAAAACTATTTTGACTATTAATTTAATTTATAATCATAAAAAAATACAATTTATTTAGAATTGCTTCTTCGTTTGTCATAAAAGTCGATAAAGGTCGATAAATGTGATAAATACTTATATTTCGCTCCATATTAGAAATAGTTATAAATGTATTTTATTAGGACTCAAAACTAGATTTTAAGCCGAAAAATATTTAATAGCTTTTATAGCTTTGAGGTAGCTTAAGCTTGAATGGAATATTCTAGCCAATTCACTTCTTTTAGGGCTGAAAACCCCACTTAATTGAGCATTTAAAATCAAAGGAAATAAACCTCGTTTTTTATTCAGCTCCTTTTAGAGCTTAGAAATGAAACCAAAGAAGCTTTCTTTCATTTCTTAGAGAAGAACAATTTTAAAAAAACTAAATAAAAAAGAGATCATCAAATTCCTTTAGCCAAAGCTTTTCCAGCTTAAATTATTAGTAGCTATTGCTAATACCATCTACTTAGGGTGTTATGTAGTTTAAAATTTAATTTCTTAATTAAATTTGTGAAAATCAGTGCTAACGATTATAATTTTATTCCTGCTGCGTATCATTCATTTGAATTGCTATCAATGGTGGATGAAAAAATTGAGACTATTGAACTTATGAATGCAATTACACCAGAGCCTAATGCATGGTTTCTTAAAAAAATAGAGCTATCAATAGAAGAGGTCATAGAGTTGCAATTAAAAGCAAAAATTGCTGATCCATCATTTCTTGATGAATTTTCGATGAAGCTTGAATTTGATAAAACAAATTGAGAATCTTGCTCCACTATTAATGCATCTCCTTTTCCTTTTTTGACTAAATTTCGTATAAATATACAGTTATCGCAGAAAAAACCGATTTAAAACTCATTGCCACTGCTCCTCCATATTCATCACTAGTGTTGTTTAAAAATTGAGAATTTGCATATAATATTGCCGAATTTTAAAGAGAAAAGCAGGATCCAAAAGCTGCAGTATTATACTGAAAAATTGAGCCATGGTCAATAAAATAGTCATGATTAAATGATATAATAGTGCCATTATTGCATTCAAATAAGCATTTTTTGGTTTCAATTGATGAATTTCTATTTATGCTATCAACATAAATGATAGAGTCCCCAATATTTCTTCTAAAAGTGGATAATTCAATCACAGCCTTTGATCGTATACTTTGTGTGTCTTCTGGGATATCAATATGGAGAGCTGCTCCCATATTTTGTGAAGTATTTTCAATAAAACTACAAGACAAAATAAGCAAAATGCCACTGTAATAATATAAAGAAATAGCTCCAGACATCTTTGATTCATTTTCTAGGAATTTTGAGCCAATTATTACTGAATCTTGTGATAATATAACAGAGCTATCAATATATAACGCTGAACCGGATTTTGCATGATTTCCATAAAAAATTGTTTGGGAAATCAGAAGCTGGAGTTTCAAGAGAGAAACTGTTTTTTCCTTTATAAAAATAGCCCCACCATTAATATTGGCCGAGTTGCAAGTAAAATTACTCAATGAAATGATTACTGATCCAGTATGAATTGAAGAAGATAGAATTAAATGCAATCCTCCCCCATTACCAAATTTTGATTTGTTAAATTCGAATTTTGAAAAATTAATATAAATACTTTTGCCAGAAAAGTATAGAGGAATCAGGTTTGCAGAATTATTGATAAATGAGCAATTTGTGATATATAAATTATTTTCACCTTCTATTTGAAATACCCCAATCCCAGATTTATGATAATTTATATTGCCAATAAAATTTGAATTTGTTATGTTTCTATCAAAAAATCCTACAAAATATAAGCATACAGGCAAAGGCCCGTATCCAATATTAGATCTCTGATATCTGAATTATAAATTTGAAACGCAGGTGATGAATTTCTACATATATTATTTCGCAGTGTTATATCTTTAATTTTCAAATTAATAGGATTTCTATTAGAACCATGCAACTGCAATCAGTAGGCTGAACATTCGATTTTCTTCTGCTTATATATAAATTTTCTGTATCCCTATTTTTGATGAAATAATCGAAAAGTAAAGTATTAATATTCTTGCCTTATTCCGGAGAGCCATTTGATTCTATCAATAAATCATTTATATCAAAATTCACCAAATTCGTAGCATTAATGATACTCAAGACATGGTTATCTTTAAATTCAATACTGGCCATTTTGCATCATCTTGGAAGTAGGATTAGATTTAACGATTAATTATGATTTATAAAAAGGGATAATTATTTTGGTAATAGATCTTTATTAGAATGCCTAACTAAATAATTTATAATTCTTTATAAATCTTTTAAATTTGATTTATATTTCTTGCTTATAATAAATGACTAATAATCTCATCAGTTATTTATTAAAATGAATTTTGATTAAGTACAAGAATCTAATATTAATAACCTATAAAATATTGTTATTTTTTCGAGCTTTATTTAGCAAATTGATTAATTCTCAGCCTTATTATAGTTAAAGTATGAATCATTAAAGATTAAAAATCATAATTAAATTCAGCTTCTCTAAGCTTATTTATATTTTATGAAAATATATGGGGCTAAGAGGTAATAAATAAATGGCTTAATGATTTTTGTCTGAATATGGCTAGCTGAAAGTAAAGACATCACATGCAGCTTATCTGCATGCCCTAATCTGTAATTAAAAAGACAATTATAAATGCGATCCAGGCTCTATGAGTTTATATTGTAACTATGATTTTAACCATGAATTTGATAGACAGATAACTCCTACTTAGCTTGGCTATATCACCTCAATGGAGAAGAGACTATCACCCTTGAGCTTCCTGCCAAGCCAGCCTTTCCTTTTTCGCCTGAGCTAACTTCAAAAGAAAAGCTCAACTACTTGAGCGATTCAGAATAAGCCTCCGAGCAGCCTGTACAGGCAACTATGCATTGTCTGGGCACCTAGTCTACGCTTGAGTTTTGCTATTAAAAAAATGCAGAAAACTGCAGCTAAATTCAGATCACTAATCAACAAATAATGCTAGGCCTCTCTTACCTTGAAGTTCGCCCAGCACTGGGTTAAAAGCTACATCCAATAAGGGATATCACGACTTTGAGCTCGGATCACTCATATACAGCCATGTATTTATATTCTAATCTGCTCTAGCTTCAAATTCATATATATTTACTATATAAATCTATTTAAATTTTTTATATCCTAGGCTATTATTTTTTTTCTCCTGTATTTATAATGATTAAGAAATAATAAATAAATTAGGAAGATTAATTAACTAAATACATGCAAAGATAAAATACTTGTAAAAAGTTGCAGATGTATTTATTAAATAAACCTGAAACATTTGAATGTGTTATAAAAGTCTAATGAGTTATTATATAGTTCTCAAGAAGCCTATATTTAGGCTAATTGATATTAGATAACTGTATTAATTTTGATTTATGATAAAATGCAAAGAAAGCACTTGCTCATATAATTTACAATTATAGATGTCTATTTAAATTTTATAAGTGATTTATTAATTCTATGTAGAATTTATCATAAATTATCATCCATATTTTATTTTATACACATTTTATGAGAAACTATTTAAGTTTAAGGCTTTCTCTCCTATGTGAAAAATTGATAAGTGAAGTATCTTCCAATCATATAAAGTGTATCCACCACAAACACCTGCATCAAAATTCCATAAAGGAAAGAAATCGCCCAATATCCGCTCCATTCGAAGCAGAAATCAATATTAAGCAGCACAATCCCAATAATTGACCCAATAAGTACAGAAATTCCCAAAATAACTGCTGCAATTGACCACAAAGGAGCTTTTCTTCTGTCAATAGCAAACGCTGATATCATGAAAAGTTCTATTGGGGTCGCTATAACCAAAGCCAAAATTGTGTAGCCAAAGTACACAGCTTCATAGTCATTAAACAACGTCTCAGTTGACGCTGATTTGCCTTTACTGATATTTTCAAACCCATATATCAGCAGCCCTTCTAATAATAATTCAAAAATAATGACTGTGACCAATATAAACAGCCTAACAACCCTTGGGAAATTTTGTCTGAAATAGACTAGCCCGAATAGTAAATGGCCTTCTAATAGTGATTGAAGCTCAGTTTCTGCAGGCTCTGCTTTATATACCACTTCTTCAGGCTGAGATTTGCCCAAAGCAGGGTCTGAAGACTGGAACTCTGTGAAAAGTTCTGCTTTAGTTGGAGCTACTTTTACATCATTAGGAGTTTTCGGTGTCGATGGCACATCTTCTTCTTTATCTATCAAAATGCTCACATTAGGAGGATTAGGAACTGGATTATTCACATCATCTTGAACAGACTCCAATGCCAAACTTCCTGCAGGATTATTCAGAACTTTTATTATTTCTCCATTTTGATTTTCAGTCTCCGCAAATTCTGGTTGCTTCAATAAATGTGCAGGAGATTGAGGGTGGAAGACGATATCTTCTAATACAGGATTGGTATTCTTGGAGTGATGCATACTATCAATAATACTCAAAATAGGTGCAAACACTATAGAAATAAACAGAGTGACCACCAATATATAAATTGGAGCAAAATTATCATCACAAGAGCTGCTAGATGGCTTATTAGGAAGAATCACTTCAGTTTGGCTTAGCTTAAATATAGAGAAATGGTAAACCTCAAATACAATGCTATTGTTCTTAATCTCGGTAATTTGGCAGCCATCTTCTACCCAAGTTTTACTAGTCTCATTATAAAACAAGCAACCCCAGGAATAGTGCTTTCCTAAGTCTATATTAATAGGCAGTTCCAGTATAAATGGATTATCGCTAGTGGAGAATGGGACATAGGTCTCAGCTGACGTCTGGAGCTCATAATTGGCGTAGCTACCGGAATTTGCAAAGCTAATCATAGTGATATCACTGCTCTCGTCAGAAATGTTATAATAATGCAGTTTGATGTTCATAACGTCAGTATCTGTGTAGCTGAGGTTTCTTGGGATTGTAAATGTCTGGTTTGTTCCTATTGGTATTGATTTATTTACCATAGCAGTAGGGAAATCTCTATATTTGAAGACTTTTGTCATATCTGTATTTTGACTTCCATCCATTGCTGATTGAGTCACTAAGTCATCGAGTGTGGCAGCTATTTCCCATTGAGTCAAAAACTTATCAGCGTTCAAAATATAGTCTTCTAAGGACATGCCTACATAGTTGGTAAGATAACCATATGATAAATAATTATTCACTAATGCGACAACTGTCACCATGTTTTCTTGGCTTGGAACTAATGATGGGTTGTTTACAATGATCTCTGCCAGTCACATTGCCATTGTCGTGAACATTTCAGCACTCATTTGCTCAGTTTGGGTAGTCATAGAGTATGCAGCTCCTAAAGCATTTTGTAGTAAGTCATTAGTAACTTCGTTGCTAGAGACGTAGCTTTGGAGGTCACTCCACATTCTAGCAAAAAGTTCACTATCAATAGTAGCCGAACCGCAGAACAAGCTGATAGAGGCTGGGATGTTATCAGGGTCTACTGTGCTTTCTAAGTAGGCGGTCATGAGAGAAGAGGATTCTAGTCTTCTGCTGTTAGCTGAACTAATTGTAAGAGTAATTGAGTAGTCTCCACATGTGACTAATGTATCACAGACGCGAATGGTGATTGCATTTTCATTAGGGAATAAATAAGTCGATAAGTAATTAATTTCAGTTGTATAGCCTAAGGTATAAGTTTTGCCCCCTGAAACATCAAGATAACGATAGGATAAAGGATAGTCTTCTTCATCCTTATCATAACATCCATCTATACTTAGCTTAAAAGAAGTCGTCAACGCATTACCTGTAGTCGGGTCTGAAATTGGTGTCCCTGTACAAGTTGCTCCTAGATTAGAATTAACTGGTAAATGAACTGTAAAGCTTTTGCCTTCAGCTGATATAGATAAAGTAAATGTATAGGAGGTCCCTTCAGTCAAAGTCCCCGATGGCAAAGAAATAGTCGACAAATAGTCAGGAGAAATCTTTATATCTTGCCCTGAGGTGACAGACCATGATAAAGTAGGTGAGTAGCTAGAAGTGACTGACGCTGAAAACTTATTATTCCCTTGTGGGTTGAATTTTTCTGAGCTTAGTACAATTTCTGCGCTAGCTGTTGCGGTTGTGCTAAGAATATTTAAGGTGACAGTCGCACTAGCGGTCCTGGTATCTTTAGAAATTGTACATTTGATATCCCATTGGGCACCTTTTACGAGCCTTGTTGATGCAATTTTCAAATTTACGCTGGTTTCGCTGTCTAGAAGAGTTTTTCCGTCATTTCCTAAACATGTGGAAGCATCAGCTGTGTTTGTACACGTCCAGAGATAAGCCAAACTTCCAGTAGAATCATCAGGGTCTTTGCTGCCGCTTGCATTTATATTATAATCAGAGTCAGGGGATACGTCTCCACTTGTTTTAGATAATTGTATTGATAAAGGTGAAGAAGTAACATTAATCGATATAGTAGAATTCCCAGTAATTGATGAGCTCTCGTAGGTTTGAGAAGCAATAGCCATGAAGACGTATGGGGTATCAGTTGTGACTGCTAAGGTATTTTTCTTAATTGTCAGTTTGTCGTTGTTAGCGTTTTGGAGAATAGAGGCAGAGTCAATGGTAGGACCGGAGTAGTATTTCCAAGTCCAGGAGAAGGTGCTAGAGGCAGAATTAGAGCAGAGAGAATTGATTTTTGCTTTTATAGTAGAAGAGGAGCTAGCCTTCATTGAAATGCTCGTCCCTTGGTCAAATATGACCGATAGGCTGCTTTCTCCAGTTACAGTAGTGACGAGCCAAGCTGTACTTTTTAGGCCAAAAAAGTTAGTTACTTGTAACGTAACGTTCAGAGTAGTGGTGGTTGAGATGTCGAAATAAGACCTTAAGACGCTAATTGAGGATGATTTTTGAGACTTTATGAAGTCACTTAGCTGGCTGTTTGCAGGAGAAATTGTAGAGGACCAAGCATAGGTCATATAGCCTATTGACATTTTGGATTTATCACCTGAGTATTTCAATGGATCTGAAGATCCACAGGATAAGGACGCACTTGAAGGGCCAGTCAAAACCGCAGTTGGAGAAGGACTTACAGAAGTAGTGGGGACCACAGAAAGTGGCTGATAAGTCAATGAACAAGCCTCGCTCGAGTCTTTTACCAAATAAGTCCCATCTAAATACATAGTTTGACCTCTCAGAGTATACAAACTCCCAAGGGATACTTTAAGCGTCTTCTGATCATACCAACTGCAAATCGGTCCAGTACCCAGCATATCTAGTGTTGTAGAATTGAACACCTTAGAACAGGTTGGATCCAGCTTGGTATCAATTTTTACATTGAAATATACATTTATAGATGTCCAGGTCGCGCTGAAATTTGCTGATTTTACGTCAGTTGGCAACAAATACTTCTTACACCCTATGCATTTATTATAGGCCAAAGTATAGCCACTATTGCAGACACAACTTTGAGAGCTGGAATCATATGAAGAGTTGGCAGTGCAAGCGCATTTTGTCCCTGTAAGCTCAGCATTAGTGATACATTTGGTGCATTTATTCCCATCGTCAACATTGCATTCAGTACAAAGAGAGTTGCAGTTAGCGGCACAGTAGCCATAGGTGGAGGTGCTATTGAGGGTGTAGCCAGAATTGCAGTTGCATAAATTGGTGGAAGTGTCAAGGGTGGCGTGGGCTCTACAAGAGGTACAGAAAGATTCACTAGAGCAAGTCTCACATGGAGTTTTGCAGCGTTCACAGTCGGTAGAAGATTTATAGTAGCCAGATTTACAGGTGCAGGTGTAGGCTGTTTTATCGTAAGTGGCAACATTGCTACATGAAGTGCATTTTGTAGCTGTGGTACAAGCTGTGCAAGGCTTATTACAAGCATGGCAAGCTCCATTTTGATAATAAAATCCATCAGGACAGCAACTTCCAGTCGGATTATATAAAACTGTCACAACAGATAATTGTTCATCACATTCCATGCATGACCCTGTTCCATCAACACACTCAAAACAATAGTCCTGGCACTTCTTGCAAGTAGTATCCCAATAGTACCCTGAAGCGCAGCAAGAGGTTGGCTTAATTCCTGCTTTGGTCTTAACCTTGACTATTTTGCTGCAAATACATTTTCCAGTCACATCTTCACAGCTGGCGCATGACGATGGGCAGGACTCACATAATTTGGTTGTATCGTTCCAGAATTTTCCTGCTGCACAACAACTGGTCTTTTTAGCTGCGGCTGTAGCTTTAAATTTAAATTTATTTGAACATTGTAAACAGTTACCTGAGACGTCCTCACATACATTACAATTAGAAGAGCAGTTGATACATTTGTGCTGGGTGTTGTCGTAGTACTGATTGGTGACTGAACAACAGCTTGGAGCTTTCTTCATTCTTGCGACGACATGCATTTTTACCTTTTTGTTGCATTCATTACATTTTCCGGTTATATTTTCGCAGAAGACGCAATTTGTGTCAGGACAGTTAGTGCAACCAAGTGCTTTGCTCTTATAATATTTGCCTGAATCACAGCATACACCAACGTTGACTTTTAAGGGTTTTCCTTTGAAATATTTTTCACAGTTTATGCAATCTCCTGAGACGTCTTGGCACATAAGACAATGGCTACTGCATGTATCGCATTGATTGTTGCTAGTCCAATATTTATTATCATCTGCACAACAAGATGTCTTTTTAAGCTTGACTTTTATATTTGAAATAGTCATAAGATTAGAGCATTGTATGCAAGAGCCGTCACCATCTTTACAATAATCACAATTAGTTGGACAAGCAGCGCAGGTTGTTGCACCCGTAGGCCAATATTGCTTATCGTTAGTACAACAGCTTGGCTGTGTTTTCACTTTAGCAATTACACTTGGGAGTTTTACTTTTGTGGAGCATTCTAAACACTTTCCAGAAATGTTTTCACATAAATCACATTTTGCGACAGGGCATGTCTGACAGCCAAGTGCTGTGCTCTTATAGTATTTGCCTGTGCCACAACATGTAGCTACATTGACTTTTAAGACGTTTCCTTTGAAGTAATTTTCACAGTTTATACAGTCACCTGAGACATCTTGGCACATAAGACAATGGCTACTACATGTATCGCATTGATTGTTGCTAGTCCAATATTTATTATCATCTGCACAACATGATGTCTTTTTAAGCTTGACTTTTATGTTTGAAGCAGTCATAAGTTTAGAGCATTGTATGCAGGAACCATCTCCATCATTACAGTAGTCGCAATTGGCTGGACAAGAAATGCAGGAAGGTCCGCTTGTTGGATAATAATCCTTATCGTTAGTACAACAGCTTGGCTGCTTTTTCACTTTGCCAACAACTGTTGGGAGTGTTACTTTTTTGGAGCATTCTAAGCACTTTCCTGAAATATTTTCACACAAATCGCAATGTGAGACAGGACATAGCTGACAGTTATCAACTGAACTTTTATAGTATTTGCCTGTGCCACAACATGTAGCTACATTGACTTTTAAGACGCTTCCTTTGAAGTAATTTTCACAGTTTATGCAATCTCCTGAGACGTCTTGGCACATAAGACAATGGCTACTGCATGTATCGCATTGGTTGTTGCTAGTCCAATATTTATTATCATCTGCACAACATGATGTCTTTTTAAGCTTGACTTTTATGTTTGAAGCAGTCATAAGTTTAGAGCATTGTATGCAAGAGCCGTCACCATCTTTACAATAATCACAATTAGCTGGACAAGCAGAGCAGGCTGTTGCACCCGTAGGCCAATATTGCTTATCGTTAGTACAACAGCTTGGCTGTGTTTTCACTTTAGCAATTACACTTGGGAGTTTTACTTTTTTATTGCACTGAAGACATTTTCCAGACACATTTTGACATTTGTCGCAATTTGAATCAGGACAAGAAACACAGGCTGCTGCTGGAGAGGCAGTTAAGCTCCAATATTGTTTAGCAGGGCAGCAGTGATTCACATCTAATTCTATCGATCCCGTGACTTTCTTTGCGCAAGAAATACAATCTCCAGATGTATCTTGACACATTAAACAGTTCACATCTTTTGTTGAGCAGTCTTTGCAAGTCCCACCTGTGAAATATTGACTGTCAGAAGAGCAGCACGAAGTCTTTTTGAGTTTGACTTTTATATTTGAAGCCTTCATTATTTTAGAGCATTGTATACAAGAGCCATCGCCATCAGCACAATAATTACAGTTGCTGTCTGAACAGCTAGTGCAAGGACCTAATGAGCTTGGTTTATATAATTTATCACCACAACAGCTTGTCTTTTTAACAGCAGCAGTAACTGTTGGGAGCTTTACTTTTTTGCTGCACTGAAGACATTTTCCAGACACATTTTGACATTTGTCGCAATTTGAATCAAGACAAGAAACACATGCTGCTGCTGGAGAGGCAGTTAAGCTCCAATATTGTTTAGCAGGGCAGCAGTGATTCACATCTAATTCTATCGATCCTGTGACTTTCTTTGCGCAAGAAATACAATCTCCAGATGTATCTTGACACATTAAACAGTTCACATCTTTTGTTGAGCAGTCTTTGCAAGTCCCACCTGTGAAATATTGACTGTCAGAGGAGCAGCACGAAGTCTTTTTGAGTTTGACTCTTACGTTTGAAGCCTTCATTGTATTAGAGCATTGTATACAAGAGCCGTCGCCATCCGCACAATAGTTACAGTTGCTGTCTGAACAGCTAGTACAAGGACCTAATGAGCTTGGTTTATATTGTTTATCACCACAGCAGCTTGTCTTTTTAACAGCAGCAGTAACTGTTGGGAGCTTTACTTTTTTGTTGCACTGAAGACATTTTCCAGACACATTTTGACATTTGTCGCAATTTTGATCAGGACAAGAAACACATGCTGCTGATGGAGAGGCAGTTAAGCTCCAATATTGTTTAGCAGGGCAGCAATGATTCACATCCAATTGCGCGGATCCTTTGGCTTTCTTTGCGCAAGAAATACAATCTCCAGATGTATCTTGACACATTAAACAGTTCGCATCTTTCGTTGAGCAGTTTTTGCAAGTCCCACCTGTAAAATATTGACTGTCAGAGGAGCAGCACGAAGTCTTTTTGAGTTTGACTTTTACGTTTGAAGCCTTCATTATTTTAGAGCATTGTATACAAGAGCCATCGCCATCAGCACAATAATTACAGTTGCTGTCTGAACAGCTAGTACAAGGACCTAATGAGCTTGGTTTATATTGTTTATCACCACAGCAGCTTGTCTTTTTAACAGCAGCAGTAACTGTTGGGAGCTTTACTTTTTTGCTGCACTGAAGACATTTTCCAGACACATTTTGACATTTGCCGCAATTTGAATCAAGACAAGAAACACATGCTGTAGCACTTAAACTCCAATATTGTTTAGCAGGGCAGCAGTGATTCACATCCAATTTCATGGATCCCTTGACTGTCTGTGCACAAGAAATACAATCTCCAGTCACATCTTCACAATCCACACAATTTTGATCAGTACAACTAACACAAGAACTGCCATTCCTATACTTTCCTGTATCACAACAGCTTGTCTTCTTTTTGTTCACCCTCACAGCTGTAGCTTGGACTGTTTTTTTGCATTGAATGCAACTCGTCCCATCTCCTCCATCTTGGCAAGCTGAGCAGTTATCATCAGGGCATTGCACACATTGGTTATTTGAAGTTTGCCAAAACTGATTAGGATCTGAACAACAACTCGTTTTTTTTACTCTTAAAATGAGATTTGCAGGCAGTTTAACTTTCTTTGAACATTGGACGCAGTCACCAGTAGAGTCAGCACAAGCCAAACAGTTGGCATCAGCACATACTTGGCATTTATTAGATGGGTTGAGATATTTTTGGTCTGCACAGCAAGATGGAGATTCTTTTACATTGATTAGACTCCTCATTGTAACTTTCCCAGCAGAGGTACAGGAAGTGCATGAATTGGAAGCTGGATCATAAAATTTACCTGCAGGACAATTCTGGCAAGTAGACCCGTCAAACCAATCGCTGTCAGTAGCACACTGGCAAGCATTTCCATTTTTAGTTTGGGTGCCTTTGCATTTGCATTTTTGATTGGTAGTGTCTGATGCGTCGAATTCCATTCTGTATATATCAATACATCCTAAGCATTTCTGAGTAAAGTCTTCACAATAAGCACACAAATCACCACAAGAGACGCAAGCTGAACTATCAGAATTGGTTGACTGGCCTGGAGCACATTGTAAAACTGTATCGACAAGAACTCTCCAATGAGGGTTTTCAGTGGTAAAAGGGGAAGACTCTCTAGGCTCTTTATAAAATTCTTCAGTTATTGGAAGTTGTCAAGGGACTTTGCCTTTGCCATTAGAAGGCAGTGACTGTTGAACTTCCGAAGCTTGAAGCAGCACAACTGATAGAAGACAGCATAAAAGAAGCTGACTTTGCATATTTTATAAACTTTAATTTTCATTAAGAAATATCTGGATGTATAAATATGGGATAAAAATTTTTTTCAGATGCTTGATTTCTAGGGGAAGAATTAATTTCCTAAGCTAATAAAATTTAAAAATTTTATAAATAAGTGGAATAATAAGACAAAATTATAAGGGATTTTTGGGAGCTTGGACTGAAAAAGTATAACAGTTAGGGAGCCTGGAGTTGGAATTTATGGTAAATTGAAAACAAAAAAGAAGGTCTTGGGATTGAGGAGTATTTTTTAAATATCTTCACCTTTGAAGAGTAATAAGCCAGAGATTTTAGAATGCCTATTTCATATTTATGGAAGAATAATTATGCATAGAGAAATATATTGTATTGAGATCACTCCATTTAACCTCTACTTTAATAAAATTTAAAAACTAATTTATTTTGGAAAGAAGAAGGATAGGCTTCATAATAATCTGAATTTTAAGCAATAATTAAAAGCATAGCCTTAATTAAAATTTTGTTAAGTTTTGTCTTAAAGCCAAAACCATAGGGTTGAGTTTGAAATTGAATGAAGAGCAAGCACTTATAGGCTAAACTTCTTATGATTCAATTTTAAGTCCAGCAGAAGCTAAAGAATTATTAATTTAATTTATAATCACAAAAAAATACAATTTATTTAGAATTGCTTCTTCTTTGTCATAAAGGTTGATAAATATGGTAAATCCTTATAGTTCGTTCTATATTGGAAATAGTTATAAATGGGATTTTATTAGAACTAACTAGTTTTTAAGTCGAAAAATATTTAATAACTTTATTGCTTTGAGGCAAACTTAAGTATGAAGTCGAATATTCTAGCCAATTCACTTCTTTTATGGCTGAAAACTACACTTAATTTATCATGTAAAATCAAAGGAAATAAACCTCATATTTTTATTCAGCTCTTTTTAGAGCATAGAAATGAAATCAAAGAATCTTGTCTTTCATTTCTTGCAGAAGAAAAATTTTAAAAAAGCTAAATAAAAAAGAGATCATCAAATTCCTTTAGCCAAAGCATTTACAGCTTATGCTTGGATAACTTACTGAATAAAAATATATGAAAATAAATGTACTTTACTCAAAAAACCTCAACGATGAGTAAAGTATGATTATTTGGGGGAAATGTACTGAAGAATTAGAAGAAATATGTATATGCGCATGTTCATTAAATCAAGAAACATGCTATTAAATTTATTACTATTTAAGCGAATTCTTCTTTTCAAGCTCAATAAGCACTTTTTCATTTAAGTTAAACTTGAAGTATTGATTCTTAATATAAGAGCTCATGATATAGATTTCTCCTTTATAGTATGAGCAATTCACCTGGCTAGAAGAATTAATGACTGCTGAGTCTACAATTCACTTCCAAGCGTACTCATTTTCAATTTCGCTTTCATATATAGATCCACTGCAGCATTCAATCAAATACAATCTCTCTCCTGCATTTATCAGGATCTTTTGTTTAAACATTGAGAATCGGCAATCAATCACCGAAAAAGAGTCAAGATCAATTGAGTATTGCAAAAGATTATGATACATTAGCCCAGAAATCAAAATGTTCCCATTAAATATTATGCTTGTGCAGTTGGAATCGTTTCGAGGCATTAGTACTAATGGAAATCATCTATTTTCATCTAAATTGAACCTAGAGGACAGTGTAAGAACTTTAAGGTCATACATTCCTCCAAAGCAATACACATTTCTATTGAAATAAATAGCTGATGAGTATTGGCAAGGGCTTCCAGATGGCAGAATCTTAACTCTTAAATTTCTATCAAAAACTAATGTAATTCCAGAAGGTGAATCGCATCTTCCAAAACAGAATAATTCACCATTTGGAAGCTGAGCCATACATGTTCCAGAATTTAATGTTTCTGGAGTTTCCAACATCGTCACTTTTTCTCGTTTGCTTTTAATATTGTAAATATACAATAATGTGTTAGGAATATGATAAAGGTATTTCTTTTCTAAAGCATTTTGTTCTAATTCTTGCATGTTGCTTAAATTTGAGGATTTCTGGGGTATTTTTGGAGAATGTGAAGGTGTGTCAAAAAAGTAAGCCTTGTGATCTTCAGAAATATTATCAGGAAAAGAGGATTCGTTTCCCTTTTCTTTTAAATCTAAACTTTTCTCAAATCCATCATTGCTCTCCTCGTTATTTTCCATTTGGTTCATAATCTTGATACTATATATATTTCTATAATAAAATGTACTTTTATAAACTAGAGGAAATTGAAAATTAAGAAATTAATATGATCAAGCTCCATAAGAAGCTCAATACACAATGATATGCTATATTTAAAGATTTTCATTAAGCGCTTAAACTTGGAATTTCTAATTGGTGCATTCAAATTTTGTAAAATTTCAAAAAACCCTAATAATTAGCCCATAAATTTTGCTTAATAAAATTTAAAATATAATTGCTTATGAAAAGAAGAGAAGGATAAATTTCATAATTATCTAAATTTAAGTAATAATAAAATAATAACCTTAAATTAAGCCTAATTATAATTGTACTGATTTTTGTCTCAAGCCGAAGCATATGCTTTGCTTTGAAATCAAATGAAGAGCTGACACTTTTACGTTAGACTTCTTTTCATTCATATTTTAAGCTCAGCAGAGGCTAAGAATTAAAATTAAAAAATGCGAATATTATTCAGAAAATAAACTTAAGTCCATTTGCGTAGATAATTATTAGAAATTGACTATATTGTAAAGTTAAATTAATTATACGATTAGATTTGACCCTTGTATAAAATATGTTTTAAAGTTTTAATTGATAAAGCCATTATATTCAAGCTGTAAAAATGGATTAAAAATTTATATAGGCTATTGAGTTGTTTTAATATAATCTAATTTTAAAATGTCTTCCTTCGTATACCATATAGGTTTTATAAATATAGTAAATCTGTATAATTTACTCGATATTAGAAATCGTTAAAAATTATTTTATTAGTTTTTAAGCTGAAAATGTTTAATTGTTTTTTATTTAGCTAAAATAATTAACTTAAAAGCATGAATGCTAAGCTTTGCTTTGAGTTGAACTTAAACATAAAGATGAATAGCTGTTTCAATCCACTTCTTCCCTGCTTATATAAGTGAAATACACTTAACTGAACATATAAAATCAAGAAATAATTCTCATATTTTTATTCAATTCTTTTTAGAGCATATAAAAGTAACTAAAGAAGCTATTCTTTCATTTCTTGCAGAAGATAAATTCAAAAATGATGAAATAAAACTATATCATCAAATTCCTTTAGCCAAACCATTTAAAAAAAATTAATTATAGTTCACTGGAATTTTTGAAAACCAATAAATTGATTTGCTGGCCACAACCAATCGCTTATTTAGACTGGGAAATGCATGATTGATAGTTAGTAACTGGCGTTCAAAAATTCCAATGAAAATAAAATATTTTTTATATAGAGTCTGAAATATTGGTGATTTATAAGTACAAAACAAATTATGACTGTTATACCCTGCTTAAAAAAGATAAAAGTCATATGTAAATTACAGATCTCTAAGCTACTTTTCTATTTACAATAAACTCTTTTTATTAAGAAATAGGGTAAGAATATTAAAAATCATGGAACATCTGCCAATTAAACGTGCAAAGAGAGATTTTGCAAACCCTGCGAAAAGACCGAAATCTCAAGTAACACCAATCCATCAAATTCTTAAGCCTCCCCAATTAATCCTGAGAAATCCACAGCCGAAATAGACTAATTTTATTCTTAAAAATAACCAGTTTAATACTTAACTATATATGCCCAACTAATGTGTTCGAATTTTTTTCTTGTTTCAATCTGACTGAATTCATTTGAAATTTTTCTCATAATTTTGCTTTCGCATAAACATTTATCATTTGAAGAAATTTATTTGTTAACTCTTTTGCTAAAAATATTTTTAAAACTTTATAGATCTTTATTCTTTAAGCTTTTTCCTTTTGCCTGATTACTTATTCTACTTTTATTTAATCAATCTCCAACACGGCTATTTATTTTCTAAGAGTGCTTTAAAAGATGCCATGATCAGTTGGTTAATGAGACAGGCGGAAGCAGTTGATGTTTATGGAGTCACCAAAGACCCCAAAGAGTGCATACGCTTTGAGATGCTTTCTTCCAGCTTTAATGAAAGTAAGCAGTCTGCTGATTTAGCTCGAAAACTTCCCTTCCTTCTTCATCTCCTGTAAGCTAGTTTCCTGTGAAGCGTACTTTTCGTAAATGTCAAACTTCATCAATATGAGATCGGTATTTATATTGCACTGGTGGTCAGTTCAAACTTCTTCTTGGAAAGTTTGGTTTTCGTCTGTTTGAGATTCAATAGAAGTCCTTACCATAATTTAATAAGTTGGGTGAGAGAGAAGGAATTCACGGATTGGATTGTCTTCTCATCCGAATCTATTTATTAGTCTGAGATTTCATTAATTAAAATATTTAATAAAAAATTGTTTTTGATTAAAATAATGAAATAATTTATATAATTAAATCTTTAAATATCGTTATAAATCAGATATGATATTTAATGAGGCAAAAGGGTCATTTTCTACAGAATTGCTTAAGTCATCTTTAAGAACTATTTCGATTTTTTGGTTAGCAGTAAGGATCATTGTGGTCCCTATTTTTTCGCTATCTTTATGAGTTTTTTTGCAGCTCTGATCTAGCCTATTCTCATCAACAGGAACAATCTCGACAGCATATTTTCCCCTTGAATTGAAATTTCTTCATATCCTTCTAATTATGGAACCTATTATTGCAAATTGCAATAAAAACTTAACTAAAATGTAAGTTATAAATAAAGTGTTGACAGATATTAAAAGACTAAGTAAAATATCGGTAGAAATTGCCCCTAAACCGTTAGTTAAAAAGCAAAGACCAATTAAAATCGTAATCAATGAGGCTAATCTGGATAAGGTTTCTGTCCTATTCAAAAATATTTCGCTGAATGGCTCATTCGTTGAGTGAAGATGAAGAAATAAAGCTAAAAAAATAGTTGCTGAAATAGCTTGAACATTTGTTGAAATATTTGATAAAAATGCAGAAAAGCTAATTAAAATAACTTTATGAAATAAAATAACGAATTCCCAATAGTAGAGTTTCATTTTATATCCATTATAGAGAAAGCCATATCTTTTTTTCATCCATACTTCCCCTAATTTACCCTTATTTCTTAAGAAATTTATAAAACAAAGCAAGGGGATTGCCGCAACTCATATAACTATTGTAGGTAGAGCGATTAAAAGTGCATGAAAAAGATGATCATGATTTAAACACCTAATTCCTAAGTCTACATTTAGTCAATATTCTCCAGAGTTAATTTCTTTGCAACTGAAAGTATTAAACATAGTATCGATAATACTTGGATAAATTAAAAATAGCAAAATTATAGAAGTCGATATAAAATCATCTTTAATTTCTGCTATCCTTTTCTTTTTAATCATATGTACTAGAATTCAAAATGCTAGGCAAATCAAAACAAAAATAAAAGGAGTCAAGCTTATAATTAAAATTTTTATATAATAAATGCTGCTTTTAGAGTGATATGACTGTAAAAAGCAATCGAATGAAAATAGCTGTCCTCCAATATAGTCCAAAGATGTTTGGATATAGAAAAACTCTTCTCCTTCAAATTGCCAATTTAAATTAAAAGTCGCAATGATTATAATAATCTGAAAATAATTCCAAAATATTTTGATGTAAATTGATGAAAAAGAGTTTGGAATATTCAAAGTATTTCTTAATGATTTTAAGATCATTGCTGTGATAGAAATCAGCAATGCAAAGAGTCCAATCAATCTAAAAATATTAGTGGCATAGTGAGGGCAAACTTCACATTGGTTTCTAAATAACCTAGAGTATCCATATTCACACGAATGGCACATGTTATTTTCGTAACCTTTATCACAAATCCCAGTCAGAGATAAGTTAGATATATTAGGAGAGCCCAAACAAGCTGGCGGATAAGGGCATTTTCAAAAATCATCTGTGAATTTGTTATCTCTTCAATAGCCTGATTTTGGAACCATTGAAAAATTGCCATAGCAAATTGCATTTGATGGGCAATCCAAACACTTAGAATTCTTGGCACCAATATTATAATAATGTTCAGGGCAAATCTCACAATTAAGACCTACTGCTGCTTCTCCCAACCCGCATAAGCGCAAATTAACTTCTATAGAGAAACTTGGCGACATATGCAAAATTTCACTTGATGTATCAATTTTTTGGATATCTATTGCTGAAGAAATTATAATAATATTAGTGGACGACCCTGGCTTCGTAGAAATTATATAATCATCAAAGTAATATATTCCATTTTTGGCATAGACAAATGTTTTACCCGAAATAATAGTATTGTCTGTTGTTGCTTGGATCTGAGCTAGGCTTATATTATCTGTCGTAATTATTTGATAGAGATCATCTACTAAAGCAAAAGTTAATAAAGGGTTATTATTTTGGCCTGATGCAACATTGTCCAATGATAAAATGCTTTGATCGCTTAGCATGGCTTTTTGTTGTAGGTTTCTTGCTTCATTATTTAGAAAAATCATCATAGTAGGAAAAGAAGCTATATCAGGCCCATATTGTGCTGAATTGTTTTCAAAATAATTATTTTCAAAAAATGGTTTTGAATCATCTCAACTTATAGCTCCACCATTATAGCTTGCGTTGTTATTACTAAAAGAGCTTGATGAGATATTAAAATAACAAATAGAGCTTGAGCCTTTGCAGCTTATTTTTATTGCTCCTCCAATTCCGTCTTCTATATATCCGAGTTTTTCTGGATAGAGTGTTTGAGCCTTATTTTTGATAAATACTGACGACAGAATTTGTAAATTAATGCTATTTGCTCATATTGCTCCACCATTACTTGCTGCATTTGACTGAAAGTTAGAAGAATAAATAGTAATTTCGGAAGTTTCTTGATAATCTGCTTCATTTGCAATATAAATTGCTCCACCATATATTCCTAAATTTCTAATGAAACTTGAATTAGCAATTGAAATTATGCTACATTGGATGCAATATATAGCTCCACCATTAGTCCCTCTACCATCAATAAATTCAGAATTTGATATTTTTAGTTTATCAATTTGACTTGCATATAGAGCTGTATTTCTATGGTTTTTAAATAGTATATTTTCTAAAACAATAGAGCTTGAATACGAGTCGATAGATGTGCCTGAGTTCAAGAAATTTGAGTCTTTAATTAAAAGACTGCTCCCTTCATAAAGGTAAATTGATCCTCCTGTATAACTAGAAAAAAGATCAGAAAACGTTGATGAAGAAATTTCTAAATTGCTAGATGTCGCATGTATGGCAATGCCTGAGCTATTAGAATATCCTTCATAAAAGGATGAGTTGGTTATATTCGCATAACTTGAGCTCATATCAATAAAGCATCCTTGATTCCCATGCTGGCTATAAAAAGTTGTATCAGCTATTATAGCATTTGAGTCATCAATATATATGCCTGCATTTCCTTCAATCGCAGTATTTTGATAGATTTTTGATGAAAATATAGAAATTTGTGAAGATAAAATAAAAATTACTCCATAGCCATAAGCACAGTTTTCAGATATTTCAGTGTTATATATTGACGAATTAGCTAATGAACTTGCCATAAATATAGCTGATCCTTTATTTTGGCATAAATTTTTATTAATAATAGAATCTGAAATGTAAAATTGAGCATCTGAGTCAGCATAAATAGCACCTCCTGAAGAATTTGCATTGTTAGACATAAAAAGACATGAAAAGCATATAAATTGGGATTTCAAACTAATAGCTGCAACTCCACCATTAATGCCACTGCTGCAGTTAAAATAGCTCGAACTTTCAGATTTAAAAATTGCTGAGCTCTTAAGATTTAACACCCCACCAGAGCCAGGAGAAAAATTATGCTGAATCCTTGAGTTTTTTACTACTGCGTAATCATAATCAAGTGAAAATATTGAGCCAACATTATATTCAAATAAGGACTCATAAACTTCTAAGGTAGATTTTATATTTGTATTATCCATAGAAATTACTGTGCTTCCAGAATTATACTGAAAAACACAATAATTTAGAACTATTTTTGAAGTATTATCTTCAGTATTTTCGCCTACAGCTATATTAAATCCAGAGCTATAAACTCCTGTGTTGTTTATAAAATTGCAGTGGTCAAAAATCAATATTCCATAAAGGTAATTAGCTAAAATAGTGCCTGAAAAACTTGCTATATTATCTTGAAAAGAGCAATTCTTAATCGAAGAATCAAAACTTAGCCCTACATTATTATCTATATAAATGCAAGAGCCATCTAAAGCTTGATTACTAAAAAATTTTGTGTTGTCTATTTGGAGCTTTATTTTTAAATATATTCAAGTCTTTTTTTCAATATAGATAACTCCTCCACCAAAAGAGCAGAAATTGTTTCTAAATGTTGAATTTGAGATCATAAATATATAAGAGTCTATATTATCTGATGATATTGAGATAGAAATAACGCCACCATTTGAACTAGGAGAGCTGTTGAAATCGAACCAAGAAGAAAATAGAGTTAGATTTTGGCCTCCAAAATAAAGTGTGCCAGTGTTGTTAGTAAATGTGCAATTTTGTATTAATAAATTCGAAAGACTACTGATAGTTCCAGGGCTACCTGATTGATTATTAATGTTAGAATGAAATTCAGAATTCACAATTTCAGAAAGAGCATCTCCAATAAATGCTAAGCTAGTACTGTAACCTCCAGCTCCTTTATTACTGATAAAGTAGTTTGAATTTATTATAGAATTAGTTGTATTAAGAATAATACTAGGTGAAGAGTATTTACAGTAATTTCTTTCAATATTTGATGTTTCTATATTAAAATTGATCGAGTCTGATACAATTGATAGAGATTCGCAATTTAAATCAGTGGGGTTGGTGATGTAGAATTTAGCATAAGTTAACGGATTTTCTATATAATATTTCACAAATATTGAGTTTATGTTAACAGGTTCATATAAAAAGTAGCCATTAGAGTCTAAATTTAACTTCTCTCATTTAATGTTAGCCATTTTTGATATTTGAAATATTCCAGCTCCTCCTGAATAGTTTCTTGTAAAATTTAAATTTTGAAACTTCACTCATTTAGCTAAGTATTTTCCCTCGGCAGTACTTCCATCGGGCAAAGCAATATTTACTGTGCTATTCACTAAGTATTTTTTTTCCACATAATTACTCTCAATATATATTAAAGAACCACTTTCAATGCCATTTTCTGTAAATGATGAATTCACAATAAGAAAATTCTGACTCTCATGCTCAAATAAAGCATAAAGGGCTCCACCAGTTCTTCCATAATTTGATGTAAAATTGGAGTTAGAAATATGAATATTGTTAAGTTTAGAGTAAATAACAACCCCATCATCATCAATTTCTACTAGAGAGCTGTTAAATTGCTGCTGAATGTATATAATTCCAAAATCACATAAATTATATAAGAATGTGCAAGAATCTACCCAAAGAGATTGAAATAAATTTAAAAAAATCAATGAAGCGAAATTTACATCAGTTCTAGATTGCTTGAATACTATATTGTTTATAAATTCTACATTCTTAAAAAATACTGAATTGATATCAGTGGCATTCAAAAATCCCTTAGCATTAATATTATCATATAGTTCATATCCGTTATTAAGTCTGCTTACAACTCCATTTTCAAATTTAAAATTTCCATATCCAGTACCATCTCATCGGATAACTCAGCACTCATAATCTTCATATACCTTTATGTTATCAAAAGTCACATCATAAAAAGTCACATTTGTATCACCGTTTACCAAGAAAATAGAGTTAAAGTTAGTTCTAAAGTTAAGAAAACTTACATTTTTCAGCAATAAATTACTGGATCTGATTTCCATAAATGTAAGATGTATATTATTCTCACATCATTGAGGGGATAAAAGATTATTTATAATTTCTCCTCTATCGTTATAATAAATATTCTCTTTTGGTTCATATATCACAAAAGGGCAATAATCACAGTAAGTATCATCGTTGCAAGTGGTGGCAATATTTGTTCAATCAAAAATCACATTACTAATTTCTACGCTTAAAGCATTTTCAAAATAAAAGCCGAAACCTCAATGGACAGAATTAAAATCATCTATAACTCTTCGCATAGTTATTGTTGAGCTATTTAGTGGTAAAAATTTAACGTGTTTCCCTTCAAATGCAACTGATTCAAGTAGTTCTGTATTTGTTATTAATGTCTTCATACTATACCTCGTTACGTTGTAGCCATCACAATCTAGCAAATAAACAACTGAGTATTTATAATTAATGTTATGCACAGCATAAGTAAGGGATTGAAAAGGGAAAAAATAAGTTCCATCCCCACTTTCCGGATGCAAGTTTGACCTTGGGCAAATAAAATAAATGTGAGGATTTTTAGATGTAGAGGTATCATTGTAAGGCACAACTACTTGAGATCCATCTGGAAAGAATGATGTACTTGAAAAAAGGTCTTCCCTGCTTATGCATATTTGATTCTTTAGAGCAAATAGACCCGTTTTAGGGCATGTCAAACATCCTGTATCGTTGAAGTAGCGGAGACAGTTATTATTGAAACTAACATTATTATTCCCATTTCCATAGTTGCACTCAAGATAATTGCATTCTTCATATCAGTATACAAAGTTTCATGCTTTTCTAGGCAAGCATTTATTATTTGAGGCTTTATAGCAGTCTTGTATATGAACCACATATGAAAAATCGTTGCGAATAATTTGCTGATAAGAAGAAAAAGTAGCCAAAGAGATATTATGGCATTGGTTGTTAGGATATTGAGTAATATTATCATAGTTACAGCTTGCAACCATGCATTCTGGCTTACATAATCCATAATCTTTCCATAAGCAATTTTCTGAGCATTGACAGTCCTTATAATCATAAAGGCATCCTTCATTATTGCACTCTGGATCACATATGCCATTTCCAAGCATAGTTGGAAAGCATCATCCATCAGCGCATGCTCCACAATCATGATTATCGAGGCTACAGTCTCAATTATCGCATTCTTCATCACACTTACCATCTCCCAGCATAGAATTAAGGCAACCTGGAGCACAAGTGCAATCTCCTCAATCAAACCCACAGTTCTGAGTATTGCAGGAATTGTCACAGATGCCATCTCCAAGATTTTCTGGGTTACAGCCGTCAAAATTTATGCAAGTCATATAGCAGTCAGAGTTTTCTTTGAAAGTTTGCCCATCAAGAATAAGTGAAGTATCATAGTTACAATATGAAGTCATGCATTCAGGGTCGCATTTGCGATTTCCTTTCTAAATTAAGATTACTCTAATGTCTGGGCACTGCGATGCACTACATATATGATCTATGCCTTCACCAAGTCAAGCCGACAATAAAAGTACCACAAAATACATTTTTATAATTATTTAATTAAGAAGTATTTTAAAGAAGACTATAAAATATAATTATTTTTGTTGATTGTTTTTGGAAAATCATAAAAAAATAATTTGGTTAAAATGTAAAAATAATTAGTTATCATAATAGTTATATCGTTTTTTATGGATTATTTTGGTTTCAAACAGAAAAAGTATAATTCTACCTTCTAAGAGAGAAATATGCTGATTTTATTTCTATTCAATAAACTTTAGATCACTCATCAATAGTAGATCTTAATAATTACTCGTACAATTAGCTGGGCAGAATACAATAAGCCTCATCTGATCATCAAAGTTACTAGTTTTTGTTGCTGTAATAATTATTATTAATAAATTGAATAAATGATTATCTCAAACTAAGCTATTTTCCATTTATTAAGAAATAGGGAAAGAATAATAAAAATCATGGAAAATCTGCCAATTAAGCGTACAAAAAGAGATTCTGCAAACCCTGTGAAAAGACCGAAATCTCAAGTAACTCCAATCCATCAAATTCTTAAACCTCCTCAATTAATCTTGAGAAATCCTCAGCCAAGATCAGATTAATTTTTAGTAAAATATAATCAGTTAAATGCTTAATTATTTATGTCCTCAGAAACTTGTTCCAAATTTTTTCTTCTTTCAATGTCACTCAATTCTATCGAATCTTTATTTATAATTTGGTTTTCACCAAAAAAGTTTTCGCTTGACGAAATTGATATATTAATTCTTTGGCTAAAAACATTTTTTAAGCTTTCTAGATCATCATTCTTTAAACTATTTTCTTTTGCCTGATTACTTATTCTACTTTTATTTATCCAATTTTCAACACGGCTGATTATTTTTGCTAAAATTGCTTTTAAGAGATGCCATGCCCAGTAAACAAAAAAATAAAAGTTTGCTGAGACTATTAGAATAAATAAAAAGTAGCTTGCCACGTTGCTGATAGAGCCCATTAAATAATAAAGTCCACAATATATAGTAATTACACAAACATACTTTGCTCTAATTTCCATCTGATTTAAGTTAGATTCATTATAAGGATTGTTGAAATATTGTAGATGCAGATAAATCGAATATAAAATAGCCACAATAAGAGCTTGAAGTATTAAAGAGACTCTCGTTAAAAATACTGAACAGCAAATTAGAATGATTTTACTATATAAAATTATAAATTCCCAGTAAAAGTGCTTTTCTTTGTATCCATTAAAAAGAAATCCGTATCTAAGGCGAACGCTTATATTATCTAATTTTTTTTTATTCTTTATTAGATTTATCAAACAAATTGTCGGCAAAATAATTCCTCATAAAATAATAGAAGGCAAAGAAACTGCAAGTACGTAAAAAATATGGTCATAGTCCCAACACCTAATATCAAGATCTATTTCCATCCAATATTCTCCATCATTTATTTCTGTACAATTCATAGATGCAAACATAGTTTTTACAATATTTGGATGAATTAAAAACAGCAATATTATGCAGGTTGATATAAAATCATCCCAAAAGTTTTTATATGTTTTTTTGATTCACTTAAATATTGCCCAAAAGATAAGCGATAAAATGATCATCAAAATTGGAATTATTGCTATAATGATAAGGGTTCTGAAATAAGCTAAAGCTTGGGAATTTTCACTTTGAAAAAGACAACTAAGAGAATAAATTTGTTGATGAACATAATCGCACTTTAATTGAACTGAAAATAGTTCTAAAACTTCATTTGGTCAGCTTAGTTCAAAAGTGGAGGCTAATGCAACCATTTGTGTGTAATTTAGAAATATTTTTATGTAAATTGAAAGCATCGATTTCGGCCTAAAAGCAGCTTGTCTGGTAGTTTTTACCATGACAGACGAAGCTATAATAAGTCCAAAAGTGACTCCTAATATAGTTCAAATATTATTTGCTTTATCTGGACATTTATCACACTTATTTTCTCCTGTATGCACATATCCAACTTGGCATGATTGGCATTTATTGCCTTTGTAAATCTTTCTGCATTCTCCGGTTAAAGAAACATTATTCATATCTGGAGAGCCTAGGCAAGCAGGAATATAAGGGCATTTCCAAAATTTGTCTGTATACATATTGTCTCTCCAATAACCAGGCTTAGGAACTATTTTATAACTTCCGTAGCATTCAGCTGCATCAGGGCAGGATAAACACGAAATTAAGTTGGGGTTTAAGCTATAAAATCCTATAGGACAAATTTCGCAATTTTTTCCTGATTTAATCTCTCCTATTTCGCATTCTCGAATTTTCACATCAAAAATTAAGCTTTTGCTAAAAAGTGTTTCTCCTGACTTTTTTATTTTATTTGTATCAATTGCAGATGTGGTAACAATAATTTGAATGTCAGAACCTGGCTCTTCTGATATAACGAAATCAGAAAAATTAAAAATTCCTCTGTTGGCTATTACTTTAATTTTACCAGAAACTTGGGTAGTTAAATTAATTGATTTCAACTCTGCTTCACTTATATTATCAGTTCGTATAATATTATTCATATTGTCTACTAGGGCTACTAATAATGTATTTTTGATTTTTTGCCCAGATGCTATTCCTGCTAAGCTGGAATTCGATCTAAAATCAGCTAGCCTTCTGTTTTTATAGCCTTCTAATGATCCATCTTTATTTACTTGCATTAGCTTGATAGGATAAGATGCAATGCTTTCTCCATACTCAGCAGTATTATTTCTATATGAATTATTTATAATTTCAGGCAAATTATCATTTCAAATAACAGCTCCACCATTATTTTTTGCAGTATTTCCAACAAAATTATTTGAATGAATCTTAAACTTGCATGCCTGAATATTTGGACAGCTAATTCAGATTCCTCCCCCATTTCCATATTCTATTTTCTCTTGCTTAGAAATGGCTTTATTTTCTTCAAAATTTGATAAACTAATATTTAGATTTACATCGACTGAATTTATTGCCCCTCCATTTTGGGCGCTATTATTAAAAAAATTGCATGAAATTACATTTTGAACTCCTTTTATTTCATTTATTGTTGTAAAAAATAATGCTCCACCATATAAAGTAGCACTATTACCATCAAATCTGCTTTGCTTTATATTAATTTTCTTGCAAGATTCGCAAAATACTGCCCCACCATTAGACCCAAAACCATTTCTAAATCCTGAATTCACTATATTTAATTTTTTCAGCTCTTTACCATATACTCCAGTTAAAGAAAATTCATTAAAGTTCGAGTTTTCTATAATTAAAGAGGCTTGATTGGCATTTATAATACCCCCTACAACTGAAGCTTTGAGGTCAGAAAACTCAGAATTATTTATAATTAATGTGCTTTCAAAGACAGAATAAATAGCACCTCCTTTTTGAGATGACAAATAAGCGAAAATTGAAGAGTTTATAGATATGAGACTTGCGCTTGAGTAAATTGCTCCTCCGCTATCTTCTGAATTTCCATTATAAAAGGTGGTATTTTGTACTTCTACATTACTATTCGCAATAGCATAAATAAAGGTACCTGAAGTGCTTGACTGACTCAAAAATTTCGAATTAGAAATTTTGGCATTTGTGTAGGTTAATTTAATTCCTGATGTTAATCCGTCATTTGAATTTTCTTTAAAAGTAGAATTCACAATAGATATTTTAGAATTTATAAATGTAGTTACGCCGGCACCTGATCCATGATTGTGAGAAAAAATTGAATTTATTATTGAAGAAGCTGTAGTGTTGCAGTTAAAAGTAAAAATAGTTGAACCATCATTACCGCTAAAATTATCATTAAATATTGAATTTGATATAATAAATTCAGAATCCTGCTCAGAGACTAATACCCCACCATTACCTCCACGAGCTGAGTTCTGGCTAAAAATGCAATGATCACAATTAAAGATTGATTTAAAACTCATGGTAATCACCCCACCATATTCATCGCTTGTATTATTTAAAAATTGTGAGTTTGCATATAAAATAGCCGAATTTTGAAGATTAAAGCATGATCCAGTAGGGGCAGAGTTATATTGAAAAATTGAGCTACTGTCAATAAAAAAATCATTATTCAGCGATACTAAAACACCATTATTGCATTCAAATAAACATTTTTTGGTTTCAAGTGATGAGTTTCTATTCTGACTATCTACGTAAATGATATTATGTCCAATGTTATTTCTAAAAGTGGACGATTCAATAATAACTTTTGAGCGAGAATTTTGAGTGTCCTGTGGAATATCTATGTGAAAAGCTGCTCCCATTTTAAGTGAAGTATTCTCAATAAAGTCACAAGATAGAAATGATAAAATTCCACTATAATAATACAAAGATATAGCTCCTGATATCTTAGACTCGTTTTCAATGAACTTAGAGCCAATTATCACTGAATCTCTGGCTAATATAATGGAGTGATCAATATATATAGCTGAACCATATTTTGCTTTATTTCCGCTGAAGGTAGTTTGAGAAATTATAAGGGCTAAATTCATAAGAGAAGTTGATTTTTGCTCAATGAATAAACCTCCTCCATTTGTGTTGGCCAAGTTACTATTAAATTTGCTTGATGAAATTATTATTGAGCCTGATGTTGTCGCATCAGCTGAAATGAAATATAATCCTCCTCCTTTTCCATAAACTGATTCATTGGATTCAAATATTGAAAATTCAATGTAAATGCTTTTCCCTGATAAGTATAAAGGTGCTAAACTTGCTGAATTATTGACAAATGAGCAATTAATTATAAATAAATTATTTTGGCCTTCTATTTTTATTACTCCATTTCCGGAGGTATGATAATTTATATTTCCAGTAAAATTTGAATTTTTAATGCTTCTATCAAAAAATCCTATAAAATATAAGCATGTGGGCAACTGTCCAAATCCAATATTGTTAGAACAGTTGATTAAATCCAAGTCTCTGATATCTGAATCAATAATTTTAAACGTTGGAGATGAATTTCTACATATATTATTCTCCAATGTGACTTCGCTTAATTTTAGATTATAGGGGCTTTTTATCGACACCATAAAATCGCAATCAATAGATTTAGGGTAAGACTTTATGATACTTATATATAAAT
Organism: Blepharisma japonicum; assembly: GCA_949751835.1. Classification (NCBI taxonomy): domain Eukaryota; phylum Ciliophora; class Heterotrichea; order Heterotrichida; family Blepharismidae; genus Blepharisma; species Blepharisma japonicum. The sequence continues at coordinate 35,458 of CATKHK010000137.1, read as the reverse complement.
TATAAATGTCTCTATTTTCAATAAAATAATCAATGAGCAAAGTATTAATATTTTTATAATCTGTTGGAGACCCATTGGATTCAATCTTTAGATTCTCTATATCAAAATTCACCAAATTAGTTGTATCAATAAGGCTCAATGCATGATTATCCTTAAATGTAATGCTAGACATTTTGCATCACCTTGGTAATAGGATTATAAGTTGTTCTCCTTGACCAGAATTGATTATATTTTTAGATGTCTCATTTTTATATTCATCAATAATTGTAGGGTTATATATATAAAGTAAAGAACCACTCTCTACACCATTTGATTCAAATATGATATTAATTAAATTGATATTGAGTAATTTATATAAAAACTCTATGTGAATGATATCAAGAGATCCAAAATTTGAGATAAATCTAGAATCATGAATATTAATGTGGGATAAAGCTAAGAATGTCAAATAGTTTGTTTCATTGAATTTAGTTTCATATTCGCTAACTTCTAATTTAGTATAGAAAATGCCAGTTTCACAATAGTTATAATTCTATTTATTAAATTGATCTCACCCTCAATATTTTTAATGATTCTATGTGACTGGCGTTACCATAATAAAAGATTTATAATACAGCCAAAATCGGAATATATATAAAAGTGCAATTATCTATTTCAATATCTTTTATAGTTTCGAGGTAAATTAATGAAGCACTTGATAAAGAACTTTTTGGCTTTCTCGAGACTAAATTGTACTTGAATTCCACATCTTTTATCAAAACTGAAATAGAATGGGATACATATAAAAATCCTCGAAAGTCAAGAGGATCTTCAATCTCATATCCATTATTTAACCTTGTTACAGAGCCTCCTCTGTAAATTAGCTGAAGAAATCCATTTGGCTCATATCTATCCATATATATAATTGCATTATTCTCCTCCCCATTTAACTGTATATTGTCAAAGCTAACATTAAATAACTTCAAAACTTGATATCCTCTTATTATGTGTTCATAATTAAAGCGAAAATTTTTTATTTCAACATTTTTTAGTGTTAGAGTGCAGTCGGTAATTTCAAAAAGACTGAGGGAAGAGCGTAGGTTATTTGCACAATATTGAGTAGGTAAATTTTGAGGAATAGATTGATTTCTATCATTATAATAATAACCATCACTTTCATTGTAGGTACTGTAGGAACAATATTCACAATACTCTGAGTCATTGCATGCAGCGTATTGTCCTGACCCATCAAAAATTATGTTTTCAAAATTAGCTCCTACCATAATGGGGCAAGTAAAGCGATTCCACCCATTTAATTTAACAGTAGCTTTATTGGCTTCATATCCTTTTATTACAAAAAATATCAGGTTTTGCCGAAAAGGTGCGCAATCGTTCAAGTAATAATCTCCATCATTAGCTAAATATAAAAAACTTGTGTTTCTTTTTAATTCATACATAGATGATAATGCGTAATCCAGAGTTTCGTAAGGATAATTAACACTTCCATCTCCAGAGGGCTGAGTTCCTGCTTGTGTAGAAGTAGCATAGAATATACTAAAATCTGGATACCCTGCTACTAATAATTTGCTTGGGTATCTAATTCCAGTACCGAATACAAATACAGATTGGATGTTGTCTGATATAGAGCATCCATTCCACATAAAGCCTTCACAAGGCCAGCATAAATCATCAGGATCTTGAGTATGCAATTTCTTGCATTCAGCTGTAAAACTGCATAAGCCAAAATTGCATTCTTTATAATAACACTCGGGGTAGCATGATTCTGAATCTAATGACATAGTTAAGCTGCATTGGGAAGAAGATGCTTCTAGGCAGACATCAAAACTCACTGGACTATCAAAATCCATAGTCATAATTTGTTGATAAAAGGAATATCTAACTAATTCTATATCGTTACACCGCTTTTCGGGATCGTTGCTTATTTGGTCATATTTACAATCAGCTACTAGGCATTCTGGCTTGCATTTTCCATAATCTTCTGCTAAACAGTCATCTGTGCATTTGCAGGCATAATAGTCATATTTGCAGCGAAAAGAATTGCAAATATCATCACAAACATCGTTTATCAGCATATCTAAAAAGCAACCACTTGCACAATATCCACAATCTCCTTTATCATAGTCACAGGCGTCATTATTACAAACTTCATTACATACCCCATTTTCTAATAATGAAGAATCACAGCCCGGAGAGCAATCACAATCATAGTTATCAAAATTGCATTCTTCCACGTGGCATGCTTCATCACAAATCAAGTTCCCAATCATCCACTTATAGCATCCAATAGCGCAAGTCTCATTTAAGCAGTCTCCATTGTCAAAATTGCATTCCTTATTATTACATTCCTCGTCACAATTTCCATCTCCTCATATATTTGGGTTGCACCCAATAGCACAATCTAAGCAAGCTCCATAATCATAATAGCATGAAGTTGTATTACACTCAGGGTCACAAGTTCCTCCTAATTGCCATTGAAAGCCTGAATATTGATTACATGATGAAGCACAATACCCGCAATCCCCAAAATCAAACCCACACGATAGTTTATTGCATTCTTCATTGCAAATTCCATCACCAAGCTGATCGTAAAAGCACATGTTTATATCATAAGATGTGCATTCTACTATGCAATCAGATTTTCCAGGATCTGAGTGGTAATATTCTTTTGAGTCGAAATTGCAATATGGAGACATGCAGCGATAATCGCATGAGTCATCGCCTCTCTATTTGGGAATTACAAATATTGGGGAGCATTCATTCATATTACAGGTTATGTTGGCTCCGAAAACTTGAAACAAAAAGAGGATTGCTGTGAGCCTCATAAAAAAATTATTGATGGATAATTATTTCGCATAGATTTTTTATTGATTTATTTTTAAAAATTAATTTAGTTAAATTCGATATTTAGTACTAAGAATTGAATAATAAATTAATTTTTAAAATTTTTATGTAAAGTTACTATTAATGAAGAAAATATTTTATAAAAATATCTTTAAATTTGTTTTGAAGCATATATGCTTTCCATTGAGGCAAAAGGGTCTAATTCTGCTGAATAACTTAAATCTTCCCTGAATGCTATTCCAATTTTTGTGTTATCTGAAAGTATCGAAGGATTTCCTATTTTTATGTTATCTTTTGAAGCTTGGCACTGATCTAGCTCGTTTTCATTAACTGGAACAATTTCGATTGCATATTCTTTTCCTCTAGAATTGAAAATTTTTCATATCCTCATAATTATGCGGTCAATTATTGCAAATTGCAAAAAAAACTTAGCTAAAATGTATGCGATATATAGTGTGTTGACGAATATTAAAATTACAAGCAAAATATATGTAATAGCAGTGCCCAAATCGCTGGTTAAAAAACAAAGGCCACACAGAATTGTTATTAATGAGACTAATCTTGATAAAGTTTCTGCCTTATTAAAAATTGTTTCACTAAATGGTTCATTCCTTGAGTGGATATGGAGAAATAGCACAAAGAAAAGAGTTGCAGTAAGAACTTGAATGTTAGCTGAAATGTTTGATAAAAATACAGAGCAGCCAATTAAAATGACTTTATAAAATAAAATAACAAATTCCCAATAATATTGTTTTAGCTTATAACCATGACAGAGAAACCCATATCTCTTTTTCATCCACATTTCTCCTAAGTGCTTTTTATTTTTTATCAAATTTATAAGAAAAATTAAAGGTACTGCAACAAGTCATATTGATATTGTAGGTAGAGCAACTAAAAGGGCATAAAAAAGATGATTAAGATCCCAGCATCTAATTCCTAAATCTACATTAAGCCAATATTCTCCGGAATTAATTTCTTTGCAGCTAAAAGCATTAAGCATGGTGTCAATAATACTTGGATTCATTAAAAATAGCAAAATAATAGAAGTTGATAAAAACTCATCTTTAACTTCTTTTATACTTTTCTTTTTAATGATATATATAATGGCATAAAATCCTAGGCAGAGCAAACCTACCACAAATGGAGTTATGCTCGTTATCAAAATTTTTAGAAAATAAATATTGTTTTTTGAATTTGATAATTGTAAGAAGCAATCAAATGAAAATAGCTGTCCACCAATATAATCTAAAGATGCATGAATGTAGAAAAATTCTGTTACTTCGAACGGCCAATTTAAATTAAAAGTTGCTATAATGGTGATTATCTGCAAGTAATTTCAAAATATTTTTATGTAAATTGAAGAGAAAGAGTTTGGCTTGTATCAGGAATTCCTTGTTGTTTTCAAAATTACGATTGTAATAAATATCAAAAATAAAGAAATCCCAATCCACCTAAAAATATTGGAGGCATAATCAGGACAAATTTGGCACCTATTTCTATATAATCGTGAATAGCCATATTCACACGAATGGCACATATTATTTTCATAGCCTTTTTTACAAATTCCAGTTAACGATAAATTAGAAACACTAGGAGAGCCCAAACATGCTGGCGGATGTGGACATTTCCAAAATTTATCTGTAAATTTATTATCCCTTCAGTAACCTGATTTTGGGACTATTGAAAAATTTCCATAGCAAATTGCATTCGATGGGCATTCCAAACACTTAGAATCACTGGCATCAATATTATAATAGTGCTTCGGACAAATTTCACAAATAAGCCCAACTGTAGCTTCCCCCATTTCGCATAAGCGCAAATTGACTTCTATAGAGAAATTTGATGACATTTGAATAATTTTGCTTGATGTGCTCATTTTTTGTGTATCTATTGCTGAAGAAACTATATCAATATAAGTAGAAGAACCTGGCTTTGCAGAAACTATATAGTTATCAAAATAATAAATTCCATTTTTTGCATAAGTAAGTGTAGAGCCTGATATAACTGTATCAGCAGTTACTGCTTGTATCTGTGCTTGACTTGTGATATCTGTAGTAATTATTTGATAAAGATCATCAACCAGAGCAAAAGATAATGCAGGATTATTTGTTTGGCCTGATGCAACATTATTAATTACTGCAATATTTCTGTCGTTTGGCATAGCTTCGTTTTGAAGATTCCTCTTTTCATTATTTAGAAAAATCATCATTGTAGGAAAAGACGCTATATCAGGTCCATACTGTGCTGAATTATTTTCAAAATAGTTATTGTAAAAAATCGGCTTTGAATCATCCCAACTTATAGCTCCACCGTTATAGCTTGCACTATTATTACTAAAAGAGTTTGATGAAATATTAAAGTAGCAGATATAATTTGATCCTTGGCAGCCTATCTTTATTGCTCCTCCAATACCGTCTTCTATGTCCTCGAGGTTATATGGAAATAATGTATCAGCCTTGTTTTCGTTGAAAACTGATAATGAGATTTGCAAATTAATGTTACTTGTCCAAATCGCTCCTCCATTACTAGCTGAATTATACTGAAAATTAGAAGAAGTAATAGTGATTTGGGACATTTCTTGGTGATCCACTTCATTTTTGGCATAAATTGCTCCTCCATCTACCCCTAAATTGCTAATAAATAACGATTCATCAACTGAAATAATGTTGCATTGTGTGCAACATATAGCCCCACCATTAATTCCTATTCCATTAATAAATTTTGAACCTAATATTTTTAATTCCTCAATTTGGCTTAAATATATAGCTGTATTTGTATGATTCTTAAATAGCGTGCCATCTATAAAAACAGAACTTGAATACGAGTCTATTGATGAACTGGAGTTCAAGAAATTTGAGCCTTTGATAGAAAGAGTATTGCCTCCATAAAGGTAAATTGATCCTCCTGTGTCATTAGAATATAGATCAGAAAAATTTGATGAGGAAATTTCTATATTGCTAGACGTCGCATGTATAGCAATACCTGAACTATTAGAAAATCCTTCATAAATTTTTGAGTTAGTTATATTAGCATAGCTTGTGCTCATATAAATGAAGCACCCTTGATTTCCGCTTTGATCAAAAAACGACGAATTATAAATTATAGCATTCGAGTCATCAATATACAATCCTGGATTTTTCCCATCAGCAGTATTTTTGTGAATTTTTGATGAAAGTATATAAATGTTTGATGATTGTGTAAATATTGCTCCATCATTATATGCGTAATTTTCTGATATCTCAGTATTATTTATTGATGAACCAACTGATGAGCTAGCCATAAATGCGGCTGATCCTTTATTTCTGCATGAATTTTTATTAATGATGGAATCTGAAATGTAAAATGCAGCATTTGAGTCAGCGTATATGACACCTCCTGAAGAATCAGCATTATTTGTGTTAAAAATACACGAAAAGCAGATAAATTTAGAGTTTAGACTAATAGAAGCAACTCCGCCATTAATATTGCTACTGCAGTTTAAATATGTTGTACTTTTTGATTCAAATATTGCTGAGTTCTTAAGATTTAATGCTCCGCCAGAGCTAGGAGAAATATTATGCTGAATCCTAGAGTTCTTTATAACTGCATAATCATAGTCAAGCGAAAATATTGAGCCGTAATTATATTCAAATAATAATCCATAAGATTCCAAAGTAGAATTTATATTGGAATTATCCATAGAAATTGTTGTATTCCCTGAATTATATTGAAAAACGCAATAATTTAGTACCATTTTTGAAACCTTTTCTTCAATATTTTCCCCTATAGCTATATTAAATCCTGAACTATAAATCCCTTTATTTTTAAAAAATTTGCAGTTGTCAAAAATCAATATTCCATAGATATAAGAAACCAAAATGGTTCCTGAGAAGCCTGCTATATTTTCTTGAAAAGAGCAATCGCTTACTGAAGAATCAGAATAAAGCCCCAAGCTACTATCTATATAAATGCAAGAGCCATCTAAAGCTTGATTATTCAAAAAAATAGTTTTAGATATTTGGAGCTTCAATGGCGAATCTAATGGAGTTGCTTTTTCTATATAAATGGCTCCTCCACTAAAAGAGCAGGAATTGTTTGTGAAAGTTGCATTTGAGATAACAAATATAGAAGGGTCTATATTATCTATTGACAATGAGACAGAAATAGCACCACCATGTGACCCAGGCGAGCTATTGGAATCGAAATTAGAAGAAAAAATGCTAAGATTTTTGCCTCTATAATAAAGTGTGCCAATGTTGTTTAAATATGAGCAATTTTGCATTAGTAAGTTCGAAAGGCTGCTTATAGCTCCTGGGCTTCCAGGTTGATAGTTGGTATTAGAATTAAATTCAGAATTTAGAATTTCAGAGTGTGCTTCTTCAAGAAATGCTAAACAGATACCATAGCTTCCTGTTCCCTTATTATCTTTGAAATAAACTGATTTTAATATGCTAAGGGCATTTGAAATAATAATGCTAGGAGAAGAGTGCTGACAGTAATTTTTTTCGATGTTTAATTCATTTATATTGAAATTGATTGAGTCTGATACTATTGATAAAGATTTGCAATTTAAATCAGGAGGATTAGTGATATTGAATTTAGCATAAATATTTGGATTTTCTATATTTAATCTCATAAAAATTGAATTTATATTCATAGCTTCAGATAAAAGTAAACCGTTTGAATCCATATTCAATTTCTCTCATTGAATGTTAATCATTCTTGATGTTTCAATTATTCCGGCTCCTCCTGAGTAATTTCTTGTGAAATTTGAATATTGAATCTTCCCTCACTTAGCTAAATATTTTGCCTTTGCAATACTTCCACTGGGCAATTCTACACTCAATGTGCTATCAGTTAAATAATAATTATTTGTATAATCGCTCTCAATGTGTATTAGAGAGCCACTTTCAATCCCATTCGAAGTGAATGATGAGTTCTCAATTAAAAAATTCTGACTTTCATACTTATATAATGCATAAAGAGCTCCTCCAGTTCTTCCATAATTTGATGTAAAATTGGAGTTAGATATATGAACATTATTAAGTTTAGAGTAAATAACAATCCCGTCATCGTCAATTTCTAATGGGAAGTTGTTAAATTCCTGCTGAATATAAATTATTCCGAAATCGCATAGATTATGCAAAAAGGTGCAAGAATCAATTCAAAGAGTTTGAAATGAAGTTAAATGTATCAATGAAGCAATATTCATTCCGGCTACAGACTGCTTAAATATCGCATTATCTCGGAATTCTACATTTCTGAAAACGATTGAATTAATGCCAGTAGCATTCAAAAACCCTTTAGTATTAATAGGATCATATAGTTCATATCCATTGTTAAGTCTGCTTACAATTCCATTTTCAAACTTAAAATTCCCATAGCCAGTCCCATTCCATCGGATAACCCAAGACTCATAATCATCACTAACCTTAATATTGTCAAAAGTAACATCGTAAAATGTCACATTTGTATTATTATTTACGAAGAAAAGAGAGTTAAAGCCAGTCCTAAAGTTAACAAAGCTTACATTTCTTAACAATAAATTGCTTGATTTGATTTCCATAAAAATCAACGCTTTATCATGTTCACATCATTCAGATGATAAAAAATCACTTAGAATTTCTCCTTTATCGCTATAGGGAATATTATCCTTTGAATCATAAAGTACATAAGGGCAATAATCACAATAAGTATCATCATTGCAAGTATCAACTGTATTTTTTCAATCAAAAATTACATTTCTTATCTCAACGCTTGGAGTATTTTCGAAGTAAAATCCAAAGCCAAAATGATTATATCCATTGAAATCATTCATAATTCGTTTTATTGTTATTTTTGAACTATATAGTGGGGTAATGATAATGTGTTTCCCTGCCAATGCAACATCTTCAGTCATTTCCATACGCCCAGAATCTAAAATACTGTGATATGTTGTTAGGTTGTACCCATCACAATCTAATAAATAAATAACTGAGTACTTGTAATTAATATTACGAAGGGCATAAGAAAGAGATTGAAATGGAGAAAAATAAGTTCCCTCCCCACTTTCAGGATCTAAAGCTGCATCTGGACATATGAAATAAATGTGAGGATTTTTAGACGAAGAAGTATCATTTAATGGGACAACCACAAGAGACCCATCTGGAAATGTGGATGGGCTTGAAAATAATAATCAATAATTTACACACATTTCACCTATCATAGCGATGTACTGTCAAAATCAGACAACACGGCAAGATAAGCACGCTGTATAGTTCGAATTATCATATATACGCAAGCAGGCATCAAATCAAGATCCTTGATGTCCATTTCCATAATTGCACTCAAGATAATTGCATTCTTCTTTGTTACTGTATAAATCGAAATTTAATGCTTTTTCGAGTGTGCACTCATAATTTGAGGCTATATAGCAGTCCTCAAGATGAGTCACAAAAGAAAAATTTTTGCGAATAATTTGTTGATAAGAAGAAAAAATTGCTAAAGAGCTATTTTGACATTGATTATTTGGATATTGAGTTAATTTGTCATAATTGCAGTTCGCTACCATGCATTCTGGCTTGCATGATCCATAATCTTCAAAAGAGCAACCCTCAGAACATTGACAATCCTTATAGTCATATATGCAATTTTCATTATTACATTCTGGATCGCATACTCCATTCCCAAGCATAGCTGGAAAGCATCCATCAGCACATGCTCCACAATCATAATTATCAAGATCACAGTCTCAATTGTCGCAAGCTTCATCACAATTCCCATCTCCTAGCATAGAGTCTAAACATCCTGGAGCGCATAGTTCATTAATTAGATTACTTTTTTTATACCCAATTTTAAACTATAGCTCTAAGGCCTTCTATCCCTGGTTCTGGGGTTCCTGCTTATCATCTCAGCTCTGCTATCTTTGATCTGAATGACTATTGATTTCTACATATACGTTCAACTGCTGCTCTTCGTCTCTCAGTTAAAGCTATTTTCGTCTGCTAGACACTCTGAAGATCAGTTTAAAGGTTTGCAAAAAGCTCTAGTAGGCGATATTGTTAAATCCGAGAGTGCATGTGCAATCTCCTCAATCAAACCCACAATTTTGAGTATTACAAGAATCATCGCAAATCCCGTTTCCAAGAATTTCTGGATCACACCCGTCGAAATTAATGCAAGTGTTATAGCAATCAGAGCCTTCTTTCATAAATTGCCCATCAAAAGTAAGCAAAGTGTCATAGTTGCAATATGAAGTCATGCATTCAGGATCGCATTTGTGATTCTCCTTCTAAATTAATATTACTCTTATATCTGGGCACTTTGAGAGACTGCAAATAAAGTTTATACCTTTAGCCAGCCATAGAACTGAGAAAATCACCATATGATTCATTTATTTATAAATTTTTTTATTGTGTGGAATTAAAAATAAAGGTGAAGGTTTATTTTCTTAAAATTTAAATTAGTTAAGGCAAAACAAATTGATTTTACTTAAAGAGTTAATATGCTGATTTTATTTTTGATAAACAAATCTATTTTTAACCCTTAAATAATATTTTGACTATTAATTAAGCAAGCAGAGTTAATAAAATATTTGTTTATAACTATTCACTGATAAAAAATTCCATTATATTGATTTTTCCAAATTAATATGTAGCGATGCTACTTAAAAGCATAAAAAATTATCTTATTAATTAAATTTATAATTTTAGATTTAAAATTTATTAGCATCTTAAAATTTATTAATTACTAAAATAAGCCAATTTTCTCAATTATTGTGTTTTAATATATATCTCGACTAGATTTTAGATTCGGATTTTCTGAAATTTTAAACTTAGCTAGAGATTGCTTAACCTATTTTTGTTGTGAATTCAAATTACATTTAGCAAATCCATTTAATACTGTAGATATATTAATTTTAAAATTGTAAAAATTAACGTTCGTTTTAAATTGTTTTCGTTGTTCTAAAACTCAAAGGTTTAAGCTAAGATTTTATATAATTTTAGGATAAAAACTTTTTATTAATTTTATAAGTAGCTAATTTTAAAATAGTTTTAAGCCAAGTAAAAGGCTATTAATTGATGCAAGAAATTTATATATTTATTTATATTTATATATCATAACTAAAGATAAAAAACCAAAAAAATATGACAATTATTTTATTCAAAAGCATCATAAAGTTCAAATAAGTAGATATATAAATATTATAAAATTGAAAATATTAAAGTTTAAAAATTATCAGGGTTTTAGGTATACTCAAATATTGAATTCAAGAATATGTTCTTTGAAATCAAAAGTTTTGAAGTTTATAAGGTTTAAAAAGTCAATAAAAATTTTAATGAAATAGGAGAAATGAAATTATTTTATACAATTCTTAAAATGAGCATGGAGCAAATATGCTGCTCATTGAGCAAAAAGGATCTATTTCTACTGAATTGCTTAAATCCATCTTAAACTCTATTCCAATTTTTGTGTTTTCAGAAAGCATATTTGTGTTTGAATTTTTTTCTGCTTTCTTTATGAATCTCTTTGCAGTTCTGATCTAGCTCATTACAATTAGCTGGAGCAACCTCAATGGCATAGTTTTTTCTTTTTCAATAGAATTCGTTCCATGTCCCCATAATTATGCGGTCTATTATTGCAAATTGTAAGAAAAACTTAAATAAAACGTAGACTATAAATAAATTGTTAATAAATAGTAGCAGAATAAGTAAAATATATGTAACTGCATTATCCAAATCGCTTGTTAAAAAACAAAGACCAGTTAAAATTGTTATTAATGAGACTAATCTTGTAAAAGTTTCAGCCTTATTAAACAATATTTCATTAAATGGCTTGTTTCTTGACTGGAGATAGAGAAATAGCACAAAGAAAAGAGCTGCAGTAAGAGCTTGAAAACTTGCTGAAAGGCTTAATAAAAATGCTGAGCAGCCAATTAAAATAACTTTATAGAATAAAATAGCGTACTCTCAATAATAATGTTTAACCTTATATCCATTATAGAGAAATCCATATCTCTTTTCATCCATATTTCATCTAAGTAAAAATGCATAAAAAAGATGATCACAATCCCAGCATCTAATTCTTAAATCTACATAAAGCCAATATTCTCCAGAATTTATTTATTTACCGCTAAAAGTATTAAACATCATGCCTATAATACTTGGATGGGTTAGAAATAGCAAAACTGCAAATTTTGATATAAAATCATCTTTCATTTCTTTTGTTAGTTTCTTTTTAATCTTATATACAAGCATTCAAAATCTAAGACAAAGAAGTCCGACAAAATTATAGAATATATTTAATACAAAATTGTTTTTGATTAAAATAATAAGAAATAATGATATAATTAAATCTTTAAATATCGTTATAAGGTAGATATAATATTCAATGAAGCAGAAGGGTCATTTTCTACAGAATTGCTTAAATCATCCTTAAGAACTATTTCAATTTTTGTGTTAGCAGTAAGGATCATTGTGGTCCCTAATTTTTCGCTATCTTTATGAATTTCTTTGCAGCTCTGATCTAGCCCATTCTCATCAACAGGAACAACCTCGACAGTATATTTTCCCCTTGAATTGAAAATTCTTCATATCCTTCTAATTATGAAGCCTATTATTGCAAATTGCAATAAAAACTTAACTAAAATGTAAGCAATAAATAATGTGTTGACAAATATTAAGAGAACGACTAAAATATATTCAGCAGAAGTACCCAAGCCATTAGTTAAAAAGCAAAGACCTGCCAAAATTGTTATTAATGAGTCTAATCTGGAGAAAGTTTCAGCATTATTAAAAAATATTTCGTTGAACGGCTCACTTCTGGAATGAAGATATAAAAATATTACAAAGAAAAGAGTGGCTGTAAGAGCTTGAATATTTGCTGAAATATTTGATAAAAATGCAGAGCATCCAATTAAGATGACTTTATAGAATAAAATAATAAATTCCCAATAATAATATTTTAGTCTATATCCATTGTAGAGAAACCCATATCTCTTCTTCATCCATATTTCTCCTAAATAATTTCTATTTTTTATCAAGTTTACAAGGCAAAGCAAAGGTATTACAGCAACTCATATAACTATTGTAGGCAAAACAAGTAAAAATGCATAAAATAGATGGTCATGATCCCAACATCTGATTCCTAAATCTACCATAAGTCAGTATTCTCCAGAGTTAATTTCTCTGCAGCTAAAAGTATTAAACATTATATCTATAATACTTGGATGTAATAAAAATAGCAAAACCACAGATGTTGATATAATATCATTTTTCATTTCTTTAATACTTTTCTTTTTAATCATGTAAACTAAAATTCATAGCATAAAGCAAACTAAACTTATCACAAAAGGAATTAGGCTTGCTATAAAAATTTTTATATAATAAATACTGCTTTTAGAGTGTGATGATTGTAAAAAGCAATCAAATGAAAATAGCTGCCCTCCAATATAGTCTAGAGATGTATAGATATAGAAGAATTCAATTGCTTCAAATGGTCAATTTAAATTAAATGTCGCAATAATGATTACAATCTGCAAATAATTCAAAAATATTTTTATATATATTGATGGCAAAGAGTTTGACCTATACAAAGATGCTCTTGATGCTTTCAAGATCACAATTGTGATAAAAATTAATAAAGCAGAAATTCCAATGAATCTAAATATATTAATGATATAGTTAGGGCATATTTGGCACTCATTTCTATATAATCTTGAATAGCCATATTCACACGAATGGCACATATTACTTTCATAACCTTTATCACAAATCCCAGTCAAAGATAAATTAGAAATATCAGGAGAACCTAAGCAAGCTGGTGGATAAGGGCATTTCCAAAATTTATCTGTGAAATTATTATCTCTTCAATAGCCAGATTTTGGAACTATTGAAAAATTCCCATAGCAAATTGCATTTGATGGACAGCCCAAGCACTTAGTATTGGTTTCATCAACATTATAATAATGCTCAGGACAAATCTCGCAAATTATACCTACTGTAGCCTCTCCTATTTTGCATAAACGCAAATCAACTTCGATTGAAAAAGTTGATGACATTAAAAGAATTTCACTTGATGTACTAATTTTTTGTGTATTTATTGCAGATGAAACTATATCAATATAAGTTGAAGACCCTGGCTTTGCAGAAACTATATAGTCATCAAAGTAATAAATCCCATGATTTGCTCTAATTGCAGTTGAGCCTGATATAACTACATCCTCTGTTAGTGCCTGCATATGTGCTTGACTTATAATGTCTGTAGTAATTATTTGATAAAGATCATCAACTAATGCAAAAGCTAATAAAGGGTTATTTGCTTGACCGGATGCTACATTATCCAAAACTAAAATGCTTCTATCTATTGACGAGGTTCTACTTTGAAGGCGTCTAGTTTCATTTTTTAGAAAAATTATCATTGTAGGAAATGAAGCTATATCAGGGCCATATTGTGCGGAATTGTTTTCAAAGTAATTGCTGCCAAAAAATGGTTTTGAGTCGTCCCAACTTATAGCTCCACCATTATAGCTTGCGCTGTTATTACTAAAAGTGCTTGATGAAATATTAAAATAACAAATAAAGCTTGAGCCTTTGCAGCTTATTTTTATTGCTCCTCCAATTCCGTCTTCTATATATTCGAGATTTCCTGGATAGAGTGTTTCAGCCTTATTTTCGATAAAGACTGATGACAGAATTTGCAAATTAATGTTATTTGTTCAAATTGCTCCACCATTACTTGCTGCATTTGACTGAAAGTTAGAAGAAGAAATTGTAATATTGGAAGTCTCTTGATGATCTGCATCATTTGCAATATAAACTGCCCCTCCATATATTCCTAAATTGCTAATAAACCAAGAATCAGAAATAAAAATTGTATTGCATTGAGTACAATAAACAGCTCCACCATTAATCCCTCTGCCATCAATAAATTTTGAGTTTGATATTTTTAACTCTTCAATTTGGTTTCCATATATAGCTGAATTTTTATTATTCTTAAATAATGTATTTTCTACAAAAATAGAACTTGAATATGAGTCTATTGTTGAGGTAGAATCCAAAAAAATTGAGTTATTGATAAAAAGATTACTCTCTTCATAAAGGTAAATTGATCCTCCTACGTCATTAGAAAAAAGATTAGAAAATGTTGAAGAAGAAATTTCTACTTCACTAGAAGTCGCATGTATAGCAATACCTGAGCTAGTAGAAAATCCATCATAAAAAGCTGAGTTATTAATATTCGCATAGCTTGTGCTAATATAAATAAAGCATCCTTGATTTCCAATCTGATTTGAAAAGGTTGTATTAGCTATTATAGCATTTGAGTCATCAATATATAGTCCTGGGTTTTTACCATCAGCAGCATTTCTAAATATGCTTGATGAAAATATAGAAATTTGAGATGATAAAATAAAAATTGCTCCTTCGTTATATGCGAAATTTTCAGATATTTCACTATTATATATTGATGAACTAACTAACGAGCTTGCCATAAATATAGCTGATCCTTTATTTTTGCAAGAGTTTTTATTGATGATGGAATCAAAAATATAAAATTGAGCATCTGAGTCAGCATAAATAACACCTCCTGAAGAAATCGCGAAATTCATGCTAAAGAGGCACGAATAGCAGATAAATTGTGATTTCAAGCTAATGGAAGCTACTCCGCCATTAATGTTGCTGCTGCAGTTTAAATACGTTGTATTTTCTGATATAATAATGGCTGAGTTTTTGAGACTCAATGCTCCACCAGAGCTAGGAGAAATATTATGCTGAATCCTTGAGTTTTTTATAACTGCGTAATCATAATCAAGTGAAAATATTGAGCCAACGTTAAATTCAAATAAGGATTCATAAGTTTCTAATGTAGAGTTTATATTGATATTATCCATAGATATTGTTGTGTTCCCAGAATTAGATTGGAAAACACAATAATTTAAAATTATTTTTGAAGGATAATCTTCATTATTTTCACCTGTAGCTATATTAAACCCTGAGCTATAAATTCCTTCATTTTTTATAAAGTTGCAGTGGTCGAAACTTAAGATTCCATAAAGGTAGTAAACTAAAATAGTGCCTGAGAAGCTCGCTATGTTTTCTTGAAAAGAGCAATCACGAACTGAAGAATCAAAACTAAGTTCTACATTATTATCTATATAAATGCAAGAGCCATCTAAAGCTTGGTTATTCAAAAAATCTGTTTTATCTATTTGAAGTGTCAAAAGTAAATTTTCTGAGGTTGTTCTTTCAATATATATAGCTCCTCCACTAAATGAGCAGGAATTATTTGTAAAACTTGTGCTTGAAATAAAAAAAATAGAAGAGTCTATATTATCTAATGATACTGAAATAGTTATAGCACCACCATTTGACCCAGGCGAACTATTGGAATCAAAATGAGAAGATAAAATGCTTAGATTTTCCCCTCCAAAATAAATTGTACCAATATTGCTAGAAAATGTACAATTTCGAATTAATAAGCTTGAAGTGCTGCTTATAGCTCCAGGGTTACCATAATGATAGTTGACATTAGATTGAAATTCAGAATTAATTACTGTGGAAAGTGAGTTTCCAAGAAATACTAAGCAAATACCATAATTTCCAACTCCTTTATTATCATAAAAGTAAACTGATTTTACTATGCTATTTGTATTTGAAATAAGAATACTCGGAGAAGAATACTTACAGTAATTTTTCTCAATATTTATTGCTTCTATATTGAGATTAGTTGAGTCTGATACAGTTGATAAATATTTGCAATCTAAATCAATCGGATTTTTAATAGTAAATTTAGCATAAATTAAGGGATTTTCTATATAATATTTTATCAGTACAGAGTTTATGGTCATAGATTCAGATAAAAGTAGGCCATTTGAGTCAATATTCAACTTTTCTCATTGAATGTTAACCATCCTTATAATTTCAAATATTCCAGCTCCTCCTGAATAGTTTCGTGTAAAGTTGGAATTTTGAATCTTCACTCATTTGGCTAAATATTTTCCTGCTGATATATTTCCATTTGATAAAGTCACATTTACTGTGCTGTCTACTAAGTAATTTTCGTTTAGATAATTACTTTCAATATGCATTAAAGAACCACTTTCAATTCCATTCCCAATAAACGATGAATTCTCAATAAGAAAATTCTGGGTTTCATATTCATATAGAGCATAAAGAACTCCACCAATTCTGCCATAATTTGATGTAAAATTGGAGTTAGATATATAAATATTGTTAATTTTAGAATTAATAATAATCCCCTCATCGTCAATTTCTATTAGAAAGTTGCTAAACTGTTGCTGAATATATATTATTCCAAGATCACACAAATTATACAAAAATGTGCAAGAGTCAATTCAAAGAGCTTGAAATGAGATTAAAGATACCAATGAAGCTATATTTAATCCACTTAAAGATTGCTTAAATACTGCATTATTTCGGAATTCAATATTTTTAAAAACTATTGAATTGATGCCAGTGGCACTTAAAAACCCCTTAGTATTAATACGATCATATAGCTCATATCCATTATTAAGTCTGCTTACCACTCCATTTTCAAATTTAAAATTTCCATATCCAGTTCCATTCCATCGAATAACCCAAGACTCATAATTATCATTAACCTTTATATTATCAAAAGTAACATCATAAAAAGTCACATTTGTATCATTTTTTACTGAGAAAAGAGAATTAAAGCCAGTTCTAAAATTTACAAAACTCACATTTTTTAATAGTAAATTACTGGATTTGATTTCCATAAATATAATAGCTTTATTATCATCACATCAGCTGGATGATAGAAAATCATTCATAATTTCTCCCTTGTCATTGTAATTATTATCACCTGATTTATAAATCACAAAAGGGCAGTAATCGCAGTAAGTGGCATCATTACAAGTGCTAACAGTATTTTTTCAATCAAAAATTAAATTACTTATTTCAATACTTAAAGCATTTTCAATGTGAAAACGAAAAGGAATAATGTCATTTACTACTCTTTGTAAGGTTATTTTTGCATTATTCAGTGTGGTAAATTTGACATGTTTCCCTGCAAAGGCAACTGAATCAGTCATTTCTATATCTGTTAGTGATAAAATATCTTGATATTTTGTTAAGTTATACCCATCACACTCTAGCAAATAAATAACTGAATACTTATAATTTATATTGTGAAGAGCATAAGTAAGAGATTTAAAAGGGAAAAAATAAGTTCCTTCCCCACTTTCAGGTATTGAATTTGCATCTGGGCATATAAAATAAACGTGAGGATTTTTAGATGAAGAAGTATCATTTGGAGGTACAACTACCATAGATCCATCTGGAAAAACAGATGGGCTTGAATATAATCCTTCTCTGCCCATGCAATTCCCATCTATCCAAGCAATATACTGTTCGAATAAAGTTGTTCGACAAGATAAGCATCCTGTATGATTGGAATCATCGTAGAAGCGGAAACACATCTCATAATATCAGCCTCAATAACCATTTCCATAGTTGCACTCAAGATAGTTGCATTCTTCATATCAGTTTTCAAAATCAAAATTGAATGCTTTTTCTAGTGTGCATTCATAGTTTGAAGCTTTATAACAGTCCTCAAGATTAGTCACATATAAAAAATCTTTGTGAATAATTTGTTGATAAGAAGAAAAAATTGCTAAAGAGATATTTTGGCATTGAATATTTGGATATTGAGCTAATCTATCATAATTACAGTTTGCTACCATGCATTCTGGCTTGCATGTCCCATAATCTTTTCATAAGCAGCCTTCTGCACATTGGCAGTCCTTATAATCATATAAGCAGTCATTATTATTGCATTCTGGATCACATATGCCATTTCCAAGCATATTTGGAAAGCACCCATCAGCACATGCTCCACAATCATGATTATCAAGATCACAGTCTCAATTATTACAAATTTCATCACAATTTCCATCTCCCAGCATAGAATTCAGACAACCTGGAGCACAAGTGCAATCTCCTCAATCAAATCCGCAGTTTTGAGTATTACAAGAATCGTCACACATCCCATTTCCAAGGTTTTCAGGGTCACAACCATCAGAATCAATGCAAGACTTATAGCAGTCAGAACTTTCTTTGAAAATTTGTCCATCAAGAGTGAGCAAAGTGTCGTAGTTACAATCTGAAGTCATGCATTCAGGATTACATTTGCGATTTCCTTTCTAAATAAAAATTACTATTATGTCTGGACACTGCAATGCAGTGCATATAAGGTCTATGCCCTCAGCCAGCCAAAATATTAATAAGATCACCATATAGTTCATTTATTATTATTTTTTAATGATTATGATTAAATAAAGGCGAGTTTTAAATTTGAATAATAAATATTGACAATTAGCTATAGTTCAATTTTGCAAAATATTATTAATATGAAAATGTTTATGATTTTAATATTTTATTCTTATACAAAGTAGCTGATAAACAAAAATTGAAATATTATTACGGAGGTATATTATTTTAATTTTTATTTAATAAATTTTAATTTATTTTTCAATGATTTTTAATTTATTAACTGGGAATAAAATGCGATATCTAGATTGAGCCAAAATTAATATAGCCCTTTATCAAAAACTACTAAAAATAATTAGAATATATGAATTCTCACAATTTAATTTGCAGAGAAACTATTCAAAAATAATAATTAATAACATATGACGTTTTGAATTTAAATCTGTATTAATCTCTAATCATTTTTCATATATTATTAAAATGATCTGACAAAGGATTATTTTTTAATTTTTGTTACTCAATGCAATATGAAAATTTAATTGTCAAATAATATGAATAAATCTTTTATTGTATATATTCAGTGGAAGCAATTAGATAGATGATTATAAAATTATTATAAGTATTAAAAGATTGATTCTCGAAACTAATAGATCTTTAACATTTGCGGTAAAGCTTTAACCTAAAGTGCTTATTTTCTTCTATTTTACTGCTCTATTGAATAGAAAAAACTAATTTTTAATATGAATTCGTCATAAAATTAATTAGATTCTTATCTTTAGTATTTTAAAAAAAATATGGGATTTTAAAGCTAAAACTCTTGAAAAGATAATTGGAGGTATAAATATATAATAAGGGAATTTATATAGAAGTCTAATCATTTATTATTTTTTAAGTTTATCAAAAATGTTAATAAGATTTCCAATTCAAATCAGTGGGATTAGGGACGTAGAATTTGGCATAAGTTAATGGATTTTCTATATAATATTTCATAAATATTGAGTTTACGTTCACAGATTCAGATAAAAATAAGCCATTGGAGACTTTTTTTATTTCTCTCATTTAATGTTAATCATTTTTGTTATTTCAATTATTCCATCTCCTCCTGAATAATTTTTGTAAAATTTGAATTTTGAAACTTCACTTATTTAGCTAATTCCTTTATCTAATATAAATATATACCTATATTATTATAAAAATATTAATTTAACATATATTTACATTTTTCAGACTTAAAGAAAACTTATATTCCTCTCTTATCGAGTCTATCATCACTATTCGATCTAAGATAGGAGTGAAAAAATTAAATTTTTATCATCTGAAAATTTGTATATTTACATTTTATACTTTATATACTAGCTACAAGTAATGCAATATATAAACTTTATTTATGCCATTAATTTTAATTATGTCTCATTCCCAACGTTAATAAGCTCCTTATTGCTTATATTGAAAGTGATAACATATATCGAGTTTGAAAAACAGAGACTCACCTCTTTAATTAGTCTCATTTTGTGATGACATATTTTTTTCTCGCAAAGCATAAGTAAGAGATTGAAAATGAGAAAAATAAGTTTCTTCCCCACTTTCCTGATTTGAGTTTGATTTTGGGCAAATGAAATAAACATGAGGGTTTTTAGAGGAAGAGGTATCATCGTAAATAAATTCATTTATCACATAAGCAAGTGCTGAACCTGATTTCATTGTTTTATTTTTTATTTCCTATATATGTACTTGGCTTATAGTATCTATTGTAACTATTTGATAAAGATCATCAACTAGAGGAAAATTGATAGAGGAATTTTTTTGGCCTGATACAAAATTATTTAATACTATCCTTTGTGATAGCTTTACTTTGTAAATTTTATTTTCGTTATAGTTTAAAGTGAATTTTTAATAAAAAACTTGATTTTCAATAAATTAAAAATAATTTAAATTCAGAATTTTAATGTGAATGGAAGATTGGCATTGAGACATGATTGTATAGGTTAGTAAAAATTAAAAAAAATGATTATGAATTGATGGGGCTCAAAGAGTTTAAACTGAATTTCAGAATAAATAATAAATAAATAAGTAATTTCCTCCTTAAAGAAACATGACCATTGAAAAATTTGGAGAAAAACGAGAGAACAAAAATTTTTTATATAAAAGATAAAATCTTTAGCGAGCTTTATTAAATTTCAGACAATTTTGGATTGTAATTAAATTAATATAAATTATAAATTGCAAATATAATATAAATTTTTATATAAAAAGAATAATACACAAAAGTTATCTATATAGGAGAGCATGATAAATGCCAAAAAAGCTTCAAAAATTATCATTGTTTGAAAAAAAGCTATATAGGTCCATACAGTACTGAATTATTTTTGAAGTAATTACTATGAAATATGGTTTTGAGTTATCTCAATCCATAGCTCCGCCGTCATGGGTTGCGATTTTATTAGTAAAAGAGTTAGATGAAATACTTTAATACATTATTTTTAATGCACCTCCCATTCAATCTTCATATTTTGAATATTATCTTGATTCAATGCTTCAGACTTATTTTCAATAAAGCTGATGACAAAATTTGCAAGTTAATGCTATTTTTTCAAATCGCTCCACCATTCCTAGCTACATTTGACATAAAATTAGAAGAAGAAATAGTAATTTGGGATGATTCTTGATGATCTGCTTCATTTGTAATAAAAATTGTTCCTCCGTATACTCCTAAATTACCAAAAAACCAAGATTCAGTAATTGAAATAATATTACACTGTGTACAATATATTTCCCCTCCATTTTCTAAAAATCATTAATAAATTTTGAGTTTGAAATTTTTAGATCATCCATTTGGCTTGAAATATAGATGTATTTGTGTAATTCTTAAATAGTGAGCTTTCTCTCAATCAAACTCACAGTTTTGAGTATTGCAAGAATAGTCACATATACATTTTTCAAGGTTTTTTGGGTCACAGCTGTCAAAATCAATGCAAATTTGATAGCATTCAGATCTTTCTTTAGTAGCTTGCCAATCAAAAATAAGTAAGCTATCATAATTGCAGTATGGAATCATGCATTGAGGATCGCATTTACGATTCCTTTCTAAATTATTATTACTCTTATGTCTGAACACTGTGGTGCACTACATATAGAGTCTAATAGAAAATTGATTTTTTCTAAAACTTTATAATGATTTATTTATCATTATTCCTTATGATTCAGGCTCTTGCTCTTGGCGCAGATATTGCATGTAATTTGCATGAATGCCCTCCAGTGATTGTAATTTCTAAGCAGCAAGGTGATGGCAATTGTGACATACAATGCATGAGTCCTTATTGCAATTTTGACTCAGGAAGTATTTTTCAAAACTTTGATGATAGCCAAAAATCAGACTGCTATGAGGAATGCGCATCATTAATGTGGCCGATTTCCTTTGCTATCCAAGATTGCTCTTCTCCATGCTATTCTCAAATTTGCGGATTCAATTTCGGATTATGTGACTATTGCGCTCCATCATGTATTTAATATTCAGGCGATTATTTTTTATGAACTCAAACTCTTTGTGATCAAGACTGCAACTCAACTTCATGCTTTTATCGTCCTTGATTGTGTGAAGACTGCTCAGCGCTTGGATGCAATTCTACCATATGAGGAGATGGGACATGCAATAAAGAATGTGATAACTCAGAATGTAAATTTGATAATTTTGATTGTTTAAATTCTACTTGTGCTCCTAATTGTAATACCTGGATGGTTAATAATTCCATATGTGATGAAGCTTGCTATTTGGAGGAATGCAATTTTGATGGAAATGACTGCGATTGTGCTCCTGGGTGTCCTGATTCATTATTAGAAAATCAAGTATGCGATCAAGCTTGCAATAATAAAGCTTGTAATTTTGATGAAGGATATTGTGGATATTGCGCAAGTGGCTGCTTCTTAGAAACGCTCAGAAATGATGTATGTGACGAGGTCTGCAATAATTTTGACTGCCAATATGATAATTATGCATGCGCGTGCTCTAATGACTGCAAAGCTGAAGATTATGGAAACTGCAAGTCAGAATGCTTAATAGCTGACTGCAAATGAGATCAAATAAGCACCAACCCTGAAAAAAGATGCAAGAACAGAGATTTAGTTTTGTATACATTTTATCAGCAACTTGAAACCTTAAATTTGAATAATCCGAAGGATTTTGACATTTGCTCTTCAGGATCTAATTATACTTGCACTTTAGAAATGTCGGTTAACTCTAGTGCATGCTACCCTGAATGTTATATTGAAGAATGTAATTGAGGCCTATGTAATTCTACTATATCTTGCTCATTTCAATCATGAATTTGCAATTACTGCAATCCTATTACATCATGCTTATTTTATAGCGATTATAGTTATCAAACAGCTATCGATATTTTTGGAATTCACATAGGCTACACAAACAGCTATAAGGCTTCAGATTTTTATATATATCACGTAACTTCGAATCAAAAAGATTCTTCTCCATCTGGAGATGGGAGCATTACCTCTCCTTTTGAAACACTTGAACATGCACTGCAATCTATTGAAAATTTATCAAATAAAATTATTTTTTTGATTTTGGCCAATGACGGAAATTATAGTTTATCCAATTCTAATTTATCTTTATCATTTAAAAGTTTAACGCTGAGTACATATGATGAAAATAAAATAACAATAAAGATCAATGGATGATTACTTGAATCTTTCATAATTAATGGTCCAGTTAAATTTGAAAATGTGATTTTTGATGGTGGAGAACAATATATTGCATGCTCTGGTGAAGAATATTGTGGATATTGTGCATATAGTACTTATAATGATACTGATGGATACTACTACAGTGATAGAAGCGAGCCTATTTCACAAAATTTGCCAATAAATTATTGCGAATCTGACCAAGCTACTGATCTCAGTCTTTTTAATTTGCAAAATTCTAATTTAATTTTGTCAAATGTGGAAATAAAAAATTTGAGATTTAATTATGATTCAATTATAGCTGGATCTGGATCTTTAAAGCTACTTAATGTTAGTTTTGATAATATTAGGCTAAAAGGTCAGGAAAAAAATGCAGTTATAAAAAGCTCAGGGCTAGATATTTTGTATCTTCATGGCTTTGTAAAAAGGCTAAATAATGGATACGAGTTTGGCGATTCTTTTGATTTTAGAGGGTTTTTATATTCTGAAAACTCACAATCCATTGTAATAAAAAATGTGGATTTTAAATACAATTTAGTCTATCTTAAGGAGCAAAGCTCTCTATCAAGTGCTTCATTAATATATATCAACAAAATGCAAAATATTGAAATAGAAAATTGCACGTTTATGTATAATTATTTCCAAACAGGCCTATTTTATACAGAAATTGATATTACAGGTTATGGAACTAGCCGTAATGAATCTTCCTTTTTATCTTATTTAACACTTATGCATGTATACATTCATGACGCAAGCTTTATATCAAATTATGGAAACCAAGGATTAATCCATATCGAACTTTTAGGAAAACTTTTAAACATTTATTTGAATAATTTGACTTTTGAATCAAATGGCGTGCAAAGTGACGCTTTAATATATATTAGCAATCAGAAAATATTAGATGAATATAAAACTCAAACAACGAGCAGTATAACATTACCTAATTCTAATATAATTAAAGCAAATCTATTACCAAGATGATGCAAAATGATGAATATTACTTTTAAAAACAACCATGCTCAAGCCATGATAACTACAAGTAATTTGGTGAATTTTGACTTAAAAGATTTAGTCATTGATTCTAACGGATCTTCTGAAGAAGATAAAAATATTAATAGCTTACTTCTGGATTATTTTATAGAAAATCGAGATATTGAAAATTTATATATAAGCAAGAGAAAGAATAGCACAAGTGCAATTGACTGCAATTATATGGTGTCTTTATCAGGCTCTTATAATTTGGATATTATTCCTTTAACAATTGCTAATAATACGTGCAGACATTCCTCACCAACTTATATTGTTTATAGCTCAGATATTTCTAATTTATCGTCACTTAATTGTACAGGGAACACAGGAAATGGACCTTTGCCAGCATGCTTTTATTTTACAGGGCATTATGATAGAAATATAATAAATTCAACATTTATAGGAAATAAAAATTACCACTTATCTGGTAACGGAGTAATCAAAATAGAAAGTGAAAATAATTTGTATATTACAAATAGCACATTTATAGATAATTTTGCTAATTTTGCATCTGCAATTTATTTCTCAGGTAAAAATATTAACGTTGAATTCTCTAAATTTGAATCAAATGAATCAAAACTAAATAATGGGGGTGCAATTTATTTTATTTTAACTTCTGCAAATGACAAAGGATCAATTATTATCACGTCAAGCAGTTTTAGAAATAATTCAGCTCAAATGAATGGTGGAGGAATCTATATAGAAACAAAATCGACAATGCCTTTAGGAATTGATTTAATCATTTCCCAAACAAATTTTACAGAGAATTATGCAGACTATGGCTCAGCTTTGTATTTGGATCGCTCTGTTTCTTTATCTCAAAGCTCAACAATAGTTTCTTCAAAATTCGAAGAAAATTACTCTCATACATCAGGAACTATTACTTTATATTATTATAGCGGAATTTTATCATTTAAATCATGCGATTTCATAGAGAATTCTTCTAACTTTGGAGCAGTTTTTCATATTGATATAACTGATGATAGCATTGAGCTTCGTTCAAAAGCAATAATTGAGCTATCTACCTTCAGGAATAACATTGGTGGCTCTATTATAAATGTAGACAACCAGAACAGAAATTCAACAGTTGAAACTGAAAATTGTTTATTTGAATACAATCAAGGTATTACCGTTTCTTTAAATTTTGATTATTTTTCTGATCGCGGATCAATATTTCAATATAATTCTGCTAATTTTGGATCATGCTTTTACCTTCAGAACTCAGCCATTCTTTATGCTAGTTCGCAATTCCTAAATAATACAAGTGAAAAATATGGAGGAGTTATAGCAATTACCTTTAAATCAGTTTTTCACTGTGATAACTGCACTTTTATTCAAAATAAAGCTGCAAATGGCAAAGGGGGAGTATTAGACTCTGAGCAAGAATCACAATTTTTCATATCTAATTCAAGATTCTCTCAAAATTCATGCGGAAAAGATGGATCTGCGATTTCTGTATTTAACTGCAACGCAACGACTTCATATATAGAGCTGACAGAATTTATAAATAACCATGCTGAGGGTTCTGGATTAATTACCCTGGTTAGTTCTAAAATTTCTCTTTTGTCATTAACTATTAATGGAAATTCTGCAAAGGGGTATGCTTCTGGAATCAAATTAACTTTTTCTATAGCGGATATTAGTAATTTAAGCTTTGAAAACCAGCAAAGCATTTCTGGAAGCTTCATTTATTTATTATCTCAGAGTATCTTAAACATACAAAATACGACATTTTATAAAGGCAGTACCTCTGAGAGTGGAGGAGCGATCTACTTAAGCTCTAGTACACTTTTAATAAATTCTTCAGTGTTTAATCAGTTGTCTTCTTCTAAAGGAGGCGCAATTTATGCAATTTTTGAAAGTATAGTAAGCATCAATAACTCTGAATTTCATGATATAAATAGTGCTTCAGCAGGAGGCATTATAAATGCTGATCAATCAGCTCTCTCAGTTGAAAATTCATTTTTTTCAAAATTTACTTTATCAGGGATATATGGGACACAACTGAAAAATTTAGAAATAATAAATTCAACATTTATGAGTGGCATTGGAATTAACGGCGGAGCAGTATATTGTGACTCATGCAGCATAATTAGTATTGATTCGAGCCTTTTTACAAGTAATAGTGCATCTTTAAATGGAGGTGCACTATTTTTTACAACAAGTGATGAAATAAGTAAACCTTATAATATTTCTAAGTGCATGTTTGATACTAATATTGCCCAAAACGGAGGCGCAATCTGGATAAGCAGTATAGGAATAAATATTTATTTATCTACTTTTAAGGAAAATAAAGCAATACTACAAAAAAATAATAAAGCAAAATATGGAAGTGGTGGAGGGATTCAAATGAGTTGTTCTGGCACAAAGACATGCAATTTTATTATAAAAAGTACCAATTTTACTGAAAATGTTGCAGCATTTAATGGAGGAGCCATTAGCTGAGATGATAGAATACCTAAACTATCTAATAATTATTACAAAAACAATATTGCTGAATATGGGCAGAGTATTGCTTCTTTCCCAATTAAGTTAATGCAAGCAAAAGAGGACGGAAGTTTAATTGACTATAAAAGAAGAAATTTAGATGTCCCAATATCAGACTTCAATGTAACTGAAGTAGCATCCGGGCAAACGATAAAAGTTCCCTTACTAATTGCTTTAGTTGACGATATGAATAATATTATAAGAACTGATAATTCAAGTGAAGCCAGCCTGCGAGCTGTTAATTCATCAACACAACTGTCAGGAACAACCAAAGTTACTGCTCTAAAAGGAATTTTTAATTTTTCTAAATTCATTATATCAGAAGAGCCTGGATCTTCTATACAAATAATGGTCACTTCTTCAGCAATTGATATAGACAAAATAAAAAAATCAGGAGAGTCTTTTTATAGTCAAAACTTGGCTTTGGGCATAGAAATAAGAGAATGCGAAATAGGAGAAGTCAAATCAGGAAAAAACTGTGAAGTTTGTCCTGAAGGATTTTATAGTCTAAACCCAAATTTAATTTCGTGTCTGGCTTGCCCAGATCATGCAGTATGTTATGGAAATTATACAATGGTTCCAAAGCCTGAATATTGAAGAGATAATATGTATACGGATAAGTTTTGAAAATGTCCACATCCTCAAGCTTGTCTGGGTTCGCCTGATATAAATAATCTTTCCTATACAGGAGAATGCGGGATAGCATATAAAGGTAATAAATGTCAATCCTGCAAAATTGGATACTCGCATACATCCAGTAATAAATGTGAAGAATGCCCTGATACTAAAAACAATATTTTGATATTACTAGGAATTACCCTTTTACTCATTATTTTATCATTTATTATAGTAAATACAACAAGAAAATCTGCTTTTAAATCAAAATCTCATGTATCAATCTATATAAAAA
The DNA here is from genome assembly GCA_949751835.1 of Blepharisma japonicum. NCBI lineage: Eukaryota > Ciliophora > Heterotrichea > Heterotrichida > Blepharismidae > Blepharisma > Blepharisma japonicum. Next base: position 7,291 of record CATKHK010000137.1, on the reverse strand, counting down.
TATTTTTGAATTATATTCAAACTGTTATTTTAGCATCTAGCTTCAAACTTAATTGATCATCAGAAGTTTTGGCACTTTTCAAAGTCCAAAACAACACTGACTACGTTTATCAACAAATTTATTCATTTCAATGTCTCTTTAAATACGAAGACTCCACAAGTGTGATATATTTTAGGACTCTTACTATAATTGCTTTTATTCCCTTTTTGATGCTACTTTTATCTTTTCTTTTTTGGTATATAATTAAGCTAGTCAAATCCTCATATAAAACTTTTCGGGATGATTTTATTTCAACATGCATTATTTTATTATTTTTAATTCACCCAAGTATTGTGAAAAAAATGTTTGCATCAATGAACTGCACAGAAATTAATTCTGGTGAATATTGGCTTGAAGAAGATCTTGACATTAGGTGCTGGAATTATGATCATATTTTTTATATGTTGACAATTTCTTTGCCCACTATCATTTTATGGGGTATTATTTTGCCAACTATTTGTTTGGTAAATATTATCAGAAATAGAAAAAAACTTGAAAATATAAATGTCCGCCTTACTTATGGATTTCTTTTCAATGGATTCAAGACTGAACATTTTTATTGGGAATTTATTATTCTTTATAGCAAAATCATTTTGATTTGCTGCTTAGTGTTTTTAACAAAAATCTCTTTAAAAATCCAAGCACTGATAGTAGCTATTATTTACTCAATTTATTTACGTTTGCAATACTCAAATAATCCTTATACAGAGTATAAATTAAACCAAATGGAGCTACGCTCAAAATTAGTTTGTGTTGTAACCATATACAGCGGACTTTATTATTTAATGGGGTCATTAAGTGATGGAGCAAACATTTTTTTCTATGCTATTATTATTATAGCGAATCTTTATTTTTTAATTTACTGGGCATTTCATCTCCTTAAATCAATTTTGACTGCATTTAAAAAAAACATTAGCAACTGGCGAAATAAAAGTAAGGTTAATAGTGAAATTGAAGATGAGAATCAAAGTAGAAAGTATTTAGATGGCCAAAATTTGCAGAGCATAAACTCTTCTATTGTGTCGAATGATATATTATTAATCGAAAGCCAGGGTTTTAATTTAAGCAAAGATTGCAGCTTTCAAGAGATAGCAAGACAAGCGGAAAACAGTGAAAAATAAACTTAAAATTATTTACGTTTTAAAAACAATAATAAAAATTATAGTAATAAAATTTGTAAAGCAGCTTTTAGATTTTTTAAAGCTCAAGCTAATAGCTATAAAAGAATTTATTGCTAAGCATGAATTCTTGTAGCTAAAATCTTGTTTTATACTATAAGAGAGAGATCATTTAATTGCTTACTTACTTATTACCCTTTCTTTTTGGAAAGAATTTGGCTTGCGTTAAAGAATTTCTTCTTATCTTTAAGGTGATTATTGTGACAAAAATCAATTATACAGAAATTCCTAACAAACTAAAAATATTAGTGATATAGTCAGGGCAAATTTGTCATTCATTTTTATATATGATTTGCAATGTTGAGTTTTAAGAAAAAATTTTTGAATAATAATTTTAAATAAATCAATAAAATTACAATTTTTTATCTATATAAATGTTTATATTTAGTAATGAAAAGTATCATAATCTTGAATAGCTATATTCGCATGAATTACACATATTATTTTCATAGCCTTTATCACAAATTCCAGTTAAAGATAAATTCGAAAGATCAGGATAATCCAAGCAAGCTGTTGGATAAGGGCATTTTCAAAAATTATCTGCGAACTTGCTATAGACTTTTCCTTAGATCTAAGCTATTAGATAATCCTTAATAAAAGGTTGAGTTATTTATATTTGTATAGCTTGTGCTCATATAATAAAAGCATCCTTGATTCCCGTGCTGGCTAAAAAATGTTGTATTAGCGATTATAACACTTGAGTCAGCAATAAACACAAAGGCAGAATTTTTGTAAATTCTTAAAGAAAATATTGAAATCTGTGATAATAAAGTAAAAACTGCACCGTCATTATAAGTGAAATTTTCATATATTTCATAATTAGATAATGATGAAATAACTAACAAACTTGCCATAAATATAGCTGATCCATTGGTATTAAAAGAATTTTTATCAAAATTTGAATCAAAAATGTAAAATTGAGCATCAGAGTAAGCATATATAACACCTCTAAGAGTGGGTATAATTCATTCTAAAGAGAACTCTGCCATTATTCTTGCTGCTACAATTTAAATCACTTGCATTTTTAGATTTAAAAATTGTTGAATTCTTAAGACCTAGCGCTCCACCAGAAATAGAAAATATTTTAACAACTGCATAATCACAATCAAGTGGAAATATTGAGCCAATATTATATTCAAATACAGACTCATAAACTTCTAAGGTAGAGTTTATATTTGTATTATCCATAAAAAGTGTTTTATTGTAGAATTATACTGAAAAATACAAAAATTTAGAATAATTTTTGAAGAATAATCTTCAGTATTTTTGCTTGTAACTATATTAAATCCAGAGCTATAAATATTTTTTATAAAGCTGCAATGGTCAAAGATAATAGTGCCTAAAAAGCTTGCTGTATTTTCTTGAAGAGTCCAGCCAGTTACTGAAGAATCATAATTAAACTCTAAACTATAGCCTATATAAATACAAAAGCCATCTAAAGTTTAATTACTAAAAAAAGTGCTATTTATTCAGAGTGTCAATAGCGAATATATTCTAGTGATTTTTTCAATATAAATAACTCTTTCATTAAAAGAATTTGATTGCTTGCAAAAGCTGTGTTTAATAAAACGAATATAGAACAATAATTATAAATTCGTCAATTTTTAATCACATCTCTCTGATAATTTATAAGTTCTATATTTTCATCAATGAAACTATAAGAATTTACCTGAGAAAGGTCATTGTCTATTGAGTAGAGAATTCTTTTATTCCATAATAATATATTACCTTTAAATATTAACTACTTCATAAAGAATTAGACTTGTCTTAGACACAGCTTAATTCATCGATTTTGTCCAAATATTATCTCTAGAGTTAGTAGCCATTATTTCATCTCTTCAGAACAATAAATGTTTTTAAAAATTCTATAGTCGTAAATTCAGTAAGTTCTGTCATTTTAGTTAAGATAGGACATTTTAGTATCTCATATATTTATTTAGAATATATAGCATATCTATAAACTCTTAAAATAAATAGTGCTATTTTAAAAAAGATAATAATTCTTAAGGTTATCGTTTTCTATTTCAAATAGCTTTTTTTTATCTAGTCTAAACTTATAGTAGCGGTTATATTCGTAACTAAATATGTCGGCTATATATCCCATATAAATTCCTCCTTTATTATATCTGCAATATTTATCATTAGGCCAATTCGAAATTATCGATTTTGCTATTTTTTTATTCCAAGAAAATCCATCTTCACTTTCATAGATCATCAATTTTTCGCCAAATCCAAGTAAATAGAGTCTATTTTCTGTATTTATCAGCATCTTTATATCCTCTGGAAAGATATATGGAACAGTTGAGAAAGAATTAATTTCAATTGAATATATCAAAAGATTCTGATTTTTAAATCCAGAAAATAAAATATTTCCATTAAATATTGAACTATTGTGCCACCTATCAACTTTTGGCATTGGAGGAAGTTTAACTCACCGATTTTCATCTAAATCATATCTACTAGAAGGAGATAAATATTTATTATCCCCTATTCCTCCAAAACAATAGATGCTCTTGTTAAAATAAATAGCTGATGAATTGCAGCAAGGCACTCCAGATGGTAAAATTCGAACTTTATAATCACTACTAATTATTAACGTAATCCCAGAAGTTCAAGGACTACCATAGCAAAACAATTCACCATTAGGAAGCTGAGCAATGCATGTTGCCCAGCCTAATGGTTCTGGGGTTTCGAGAACTTTTATCTCTTCTGTTTCATTTTCAGTGTTGTAAATTATTAATTCAGTTCTATGTCCACATCCTCTAAGAAAGTAAAGAGATGTAATTTCATGGTAAGTTTTGACATAATCTTGGTATGCTTCAAAAAGCTCTGGATCAGACATAGAATTCTCCTTGAAAAATAAGCAAGTTTGTCTAAAATCTTTTTCTGTTTCTAGATTATTAGCCCTGCTCCAAAGGGCAGATGTTTTATCTCTTATTTGTTGAAGATTTAATTTTTGGGTGCCTATTAGCTCAGTATTTAGAGGTTTTCCAATAAGGATCGGGCAGAAAATAAGCAAGCTGATCTGCTTTTGAGGCTTAGGTTCCATATTATAAATTATGACATTCTAAGAGTATATTATAATTTCTTACTATACCATTCTTTTATTCAATATCAGAATATAAAATATTAATTTCTCGCGTCTTTTCACCCACATTCAAGTCTTCAACGCCTAAGCATCGTTTTATTTCTAATTTTTTCCAATCAAATTGATATATCTTTGATTCATAACGAAATAATTGATCCTTCATAAGAACCCTCGCGGGCCTAATCTAGCAGGACTACCCCTTGGGCTGGATTTATGAAAAGCAAGTGTATGGAAAACAGCAGAACAGAGATCAGCGTCAGTGTTGGAGAAGTCTCAGCTCAGCCAGGCATCCAAGCTTACATCCACGTCGCTACTGAAGATGATCTTGCAGCAAAACCAGAGAAATCATCCAAGCCGAGGTTGGAATAGCCCCTGCAGACTTCAGCTTCTAGACACTTTAAGAAATAAAACAGCTAAATTTTGATTAGGTCAAGCAATCTAGAATTAGATTAGGATTTTAGAGCAACTTACTCAACATGCCAGACCAATTCTAACCTTCATAACGAACTGCTAGCGCGAGCTTACCAAGATTATTTTAATACTTACAACACGATATATCCCTTTATAATATTAGATAAGATAAGGGCAGAGAAAATTTAGTAATTTATAACACTGAAACTGAAACCAAGAAGACAAAATCTTGCAGACTCCAGAACTACTAGAACATTGGCACTTGCATAATCAACTTTCGAATTTCAAGGCATTCTATTTAGTAATTGGTCAAAATCTGAGATTACACTGCCAATTGATGTATACTAAATTGATATTGACTCTTTCTCAGCAATTCCATATGAGTTTGCAGAGAGTAAAATAAAGATCCTGATAAATGTAGAGAGGGTAATCTAACAACTTTGAATTAAAATTCATAAGAACCAAGAAATCAAAACCAAAAATAAATTCAAATAATGATAAACTATTTTTAAAAGGAATAAAATTTCAATCTGATAAAGGATTCTCACAACTGTAAATTCCACTCAAATCTGAAAAGATTAACAAATAAATTTTTCCAGCATGTTGAGTTAGTCATTGATCTAAAAATTCGTGTTCAGACTTAATTGGTAAATGATGAGTATAAGAATTTATCAATGCATCATAAATTTACATTTCGAACGTTGCTCAGCAATAAAAAATTGTTTATATTAAATCATATACATGGGTGTGGAAAGCAGGTGGGCTAGCTAAAATTTTCACTTATTCTGTTAGATAAAGAATCTTCTATAGCTCAAATCGGAGCAATCATATGAATCACTTTCATTTGGAGAGCATACATTTTTAAAAATTGATATTGAGTCATCATAAAAACAAGAGCCAGTGAAAGGTCTAGATTGCCAATTTCTGTACGTTTAGCTTCTATTATCTTGATATTTAAATTTTCATCTGAAATAAACAAACTCTGGGACAATTGCTCGATTTTTAATCCTAAAAATTGATTATTTGGAAGATTTATGATATTTTTAGCATAGATAGGAAATCGAAATTCATGCATAAATTCGACTAAAAGTGCAGTAAGATTAAATTTTCGTAAAGCATTCTTCTCTGAATTATGATCTCAATATCATAAGTGCTTGGACAAGAATTAAGTAAGGTGAGCTGCTTTAGAGGCTTAGGTTCCATATTAGACCCTAGATATCCATTACAAATACTATCAATTAGAAATATCCCCCTATTGAAGGCAACTCAATTAGTTCTAGCTAGTAAATTATTTTTGACTATTTGTATTTTGATGGAATGTTTGTATATAAATTAAAAAATTTTAAAATACGCTAGAACTTATTAGTGTCCTTTTAATTTGAGTTAAAAAATATTTTAATACCTTTAAGATTTCTCTAAGAATAGCATGATTTTACTTATTGCCATTAAGAAAAAATAGAAGCAACTAAATTAAAATATAATGCAACATATCTGGCTCTTTCTTATTTTAGTTAGCGCTTTTTTATTCAAGTCAAATTTGTAATAGTTGCGTCTTAATTTACTGTATAGTTCAGTACATCCAATATATATTGCTCCTTTATTATATACCCAATACACAAGAGTAGGATTACCAATAATTGGTGATGTCCCTATTAATTCCCAAATATACTCATTTCCAAGCTCACTTTCATAAACAGATCCATTGCTATCTTCAATCAAATAAATTCTTTCTTCTGGATTTGTCAGTATCTTTCTTACATGACCACCAAGTTGTAATTAATGACCGAGAAAGAGTCAATATTAACAGAGTATATCAACAAATTTTTATTTTTATATCCAGAAATCAAATATTTCCATTAAATATTATGCTATGGCATAATTTATCAGCTTTTGGTAGAGGAGTAAGATCTATCTATCGGGCTCTATCCAAATCAAATCTACTAGATATTTAATAGCTCATATATCATGCCCTCCGAAGCAATATACGTTTTTATTGAAATAAATAGCTGACGAGATATTTAGGGGTTTTCCAAATGGCAGCGTATGACTTTCATATTTGCTGTCAATTATTATTGACATTAAAAAATCACCCCTACAGAATACTTGCCTACTGTGAGCTATGGCCTCAGCTGCACTGTTGCAAATTTCATGCATCCTGAGAATTTGATACATATTATTTTCATAGCCTTTATCACAAATTCCAGTTAAAGATAAATTAGAAAGATCAGGATAATCCAAGCAAGCTGTTGGATAAGGGCATTTTCAAAAATTATCTGCGAACTTGCTATAGACTTTTCCTTAGATCTAAGCTATTAGATAATCCTTGATAAAAGGCTGAGTTAGTTATATTTGTATAGCTTGTGCTCATATAATAAAAGCATCCTTGGTTCCCGTGCTGGCTAAAAAATGTTGTATTAGCGATTATAACACTTGAGTCAGCAATAAACGCAAAGGCAGAATTTTTGTAAATTCTTAAAGAAAATATTGAAATCTGTGATAATAAAGTAAAAACTGCACCGTCATTATAAGTGAAATTTTCATATATTTCATAATTAGATAATGATGAAATAACTAA